>PVHX01023930.1:0-24862 GCA_004024805.1 Geosciurus inauris
TTTTAAAATTAAAATCCCAATGACATTCTCTATAGTGCTATAAAAAGCAATCATGAAATTTATTTGGAAAAATAAGACTCAGAATAGCCAAAGCAATTCTTAGCAAGAAGAGTGAAGCAGAAGGCATCCATTGTTCTCAGCTTTGGATCATGCCAAACTCACATCGTCTTTGTTCTTTACTAAGCCTCACCAATACTCATAGTCCTACTGAGTTTGTTCTCTTTCCTTCCACTTCTGCATATAATCAGATGACAACGAGAGAAGGCACATGGAAGATTGTGAACTAAAAGGCCAGAAACATTTTGAGAGAATAACCTTATGAGAGCACTCCTTATGAAATTAAACTGATTTTGTCTGATGGCTCCTGCTTTCCTTCTTTTCTGGGGTTATTCACCGTTGATATCAGAACTTTATTATTATTATTATCACTAAAAAATTGAATAATCGTGTACAGATTTTTCTTCAGAGAGTCTGGTCATGAAATCATCCTAAAATCATGTAATTCTATGGTTGAATATATAGCCCTATATAGAGAAATGGGTAAAGCTCTGATCTATATAAATATCATTTATCAAGTTAGCACAGCCCAAGAAAAGAACTGTAAGTTGATACACATAGCTCTCTTAACAGGTTAATTGATATTTCAATGTCACATGATTCAGAAATATAAAAATTCATAGACTTATACATTTATTAACCATAGACTTTTTCTGTACAAATAATTACTGCTTTTAATGATTTAATTTAGCTATCTATATATACATATGTAATATATATTATACATATATACATGTATATATATTTATATTATCAGGACATATATATAATATTCATGTAAAAGTAAATTCAAAGAGGTAATATCTTTTTTTCTTTGCTACAAATAAAGCAATTATATACTATACACAATATTCTGTAGCTTCTTTTCCCAAAGAATGATAGTGATATTTTCATATTGAGTGTAATGAGATTTCTTATTCTTAGGCATAAAATGCTATTATATAGATATGTATTAAAACTGTACCCCTGCTCATGAATATTTAAAGTGAAGTTATATTTTTCGTATTATAAACAATGGTGTAATGAATTACTTTTAGCATAGTTCTTTTTTAAAATGTATACGTACCTAAAAGGCAAATTTTATACATGAAATTATTGAGTTTATAATGCATTTTAAAAAGTGACTGTTCAAAGACATCTATCAATGTGTACTCTTACCAGTTACATGTGCTTTTTACCCCATGACCTTTTCCTTACATACCCTGACATAGAGTACTGTCAAGCTTTAGGTTCTCTGCCATCATAACTGGGGAAAGTAGTAGAGTAAAATAGCTCTCCTTCGTGTTCATACACTTATTTTTCTAATAGTTATTTTTACAATTAATCAGCAGAAGCACATTATGTGTTTAAAAATGAGTACATTTATCTACAAGAACATTTTTTATACTTTTTGGGGGATTAGACTTTTTTTTAAAATTGGTTTATAATTTAAGTTACAGGTTTACTACTGTAAGAAGTAACTAGTATATTGTTTATAGATTATTGATTCAAGTAATAATTACAAAGCTCTTTCTCAATCTAAAGTTATAAAGTAACTACTGTTATAATAGCTATATATATGTATATATACTATTTTAAAAAATAAATCACTAAAAAATTCATGCACCTATGCAAGAGATGATATATAAAACAATGTTCAAAGCTACAGTGTCTGTAATAGCATATAATCAAAACTATTCCATAGCTGTCAATGTAAGAATGAGTAAATAAAATACCATAGAGTTGCTGATGGAAATAATATGTAGCAATTACAATGAATAAATTTGAGCACCCTGTAACCATCAGAATTAATCTCCCAAACACTGTTGACATGAAGTTTTTATTTTATGTACATAATTATATCAGATAATCAGGCTCTGATATATCATACACATGATGCAAAGAACCAAAAAATATGATATCTAAATATTTTTAAATTTTTTATTGGTTCATTACAGTTTCACATATTAGTGGGATTTGTTGTTACATAGTCGTACATGTACACAACATAATTTGGTCAATTTCATTCCCAAATACCTTACATTTCTCTTCCGCCTCCCATAATCATTTTAAAATTGTTTTCTTTTAATACTTCTTATATTCCTACTCTTACTGTCTTTATTGAATAACTGAATATTTTATAAGTTTTCTTTTTTCTTATGTGTTTTTCTTATTTCTTGTAAAATTGGTAATCGATTTTCCCATTCTTTCTTTATTCAACCCAGTTATAGAGTATATATGCATATATATTTTACAGTGTTTCCTGATTGTTGTGTATCTATTCTATTGTCTTATTTATATATGTGATTGTCTAATTATTATTAAATTCAGGTTCTATGTTTCTCCTATATTTTTACCTGTTCCATAAAATTGTTTTTAATGTGTTCTTTTGTTGGGTTTGCCTACACTTTTTCTCTTCTATTCTTTTTTTTCAGGGTTTTAGAATTATCATACAGGTGCTCATTTTTTTAAATTAATGGTTACTTATTTTCAAAGCAGACAAAATTTTTCTGGTCTATCTTTGGAGGAGGTTTCTGAATGATGAGGAAAAGGCCAGAGCACTATTCCAAGTTTTGTGATTTTGCCCAATGGAGTTTTCTTTTAATCTTTTTGTATATACTACAATTTTAACTTAGTTCTAGACAGAAAAAAAAATGTGTTGTTGCTAGTCTGCTTCCACATCACACATTATTGTTATATATTTATATATTTTAGGCCGTGCATTTTTGAGAAACTGGGCCTTTCACTGTGAGGAAGTGTATTGCTACCAGCTCTTTTGATTTTTGGAAATGCTTATATTTCTCCATGACATATGTGTCTTGCAGGTTCTTCCTGCAGGCCCCCTCTCACCTGGGCCCATCTATACCTTTGTTTAATGTGTAAGGAGCTATTTTTTCTAGAGTTTTTCTAAAACTAGAACTATTGTTTCCTTTCTCCTGTTTACTTAATTTCTAGGAGTTGAAAGGGTAAATACTGAATTTTAGTCACTGTATTCAAGACATAAATCTAACATATCTGTTTAATGTAAGACCTGAGATGCTTGTGAATTTTGTATTATCAGTACATAAAACCTATCAGAAATGCATACTGCCATCATCTCCTCCAAACCATGTTAGAGATCATGCAATACATTTGAGATAGCCACCTGCAAAGGTATTTATAAACGATATCCCAGGGTACCAAATCACATACTTGTGTTTGAGGGGAAATTGTATTTCTCTCAAGAGGAAAACTAAATTGGGAAGTGTATTTTTATTGTGATTATTCTGCAACAACTTGCATTCCATAATTGTTAAGGGAATATCCAGCTAATGTGTCTTTAAACAATGCAATCGAGGATTGGGTTTCTTGGTATCAGCCAAACTACTTGTGAAACTTTGAACATTAATAATGTGTACTAATTCTTTTGAAAAAAAGAAGTGTAAAATAAAAATTTTCTATAATAAGTTCTTTCTATTTTTCATGTATATTGTTTGAATTATACAAATTGATTTTCTTTAGATATCAAGGATTGAAATATAAAAATACAGTGAATTAATTAATAAGATATTGCCTTACATAAAAGAAGAGAAACTTCTTCATTCTCAAGTACACATATGCTAACTTTTCCAGAGGCTTTTCTCTGCCATTTTGTGCATTGATCCAACTGAATTAAAAGTTCTATGCATGTTTGTGCATGTGTTCTGAACTGCATCGCTGCCCTCAAATTTCCCTGCTTATAATGTTGCTCTTATTAAATTCAAGGATCATGTTAGATGCAATTTGAACACAATTGAACACCTCCTTGATATTAAGATTTTCTTAAAACTTTATTTTTCTTTAGATTTTTATTACATTTTAATCCTTGATACAGTTAACAGACTTTGGTTTGTTTATATGTGAAATTGTGTCTTCCCAATTCAAATGGTGGATCCCTTATCCCGAGTCACTGATCTGAATGGGACTGTATTTGGAGATAAGCCCTGTAAATGAGTATTTAAGTTCAATTATTCACTAGCATAAAATCTAATCTGATATGACTGGTGTCCTTATAAGAGATTAGTAGGATATACCCAGAGGGAGAAGACCACAACACAGAGAAGGCATTTCTGTATAAGTCATAAAAAGAACTCAGAAAATTCAAACTTGCCAATGCCTTGGTCTTAGACTTCTATCCTTTATCACTGTAAGAAAATATATTCCCATTATTTAAGCCTCTCACAGCACATTTTCATGCAACCATATCAGACAAACACAATTTGCATAATCTTTGGAGATATTGCTAGAGACCAAAAAAACAAGGGAATACAATATGGCTGATGCAATAGTAGGATAAAGAAATGGGATGTGAGTATGCAGAGTGAGATGCAGACATTAATCCACATAAGTCTTAACCTACTGTGACCAGCATTCCCACCCTCTGCCAGCCTCTGAATATCTCCATACCAGTCCCAACCATCTGGCAAAGACATCAGAAGTCTCAGTTTGGGTCAAGGGTCTCACTGTGGTGTTAATTACTAATGTGGTTATGTAAATTTAGATGTGGTTTTAGGTCAGTTGGCCCAGCCATGGCTACGTAAAAGTGATTGGCCACTTTTAAAATTTTGTCCACTCTGACAAGGTTTATAGCCATTTAGTTTTTTAAATCAAAAAGAAGAAAAATTACTATGCACTCCTGTCCTGATAGTGAGATTAGTGAGATGCATTAGTGAGATGCATTTCTGTTTGCTAATTCTCCTGTGCTCCCCAATTTGGGGATTTAAATTATATTTGTACAACTTAACGTTTTCATTCAGTATAAGAAAACACATATTTTTCACATTTCTCATCCATTTATTGTTCATGCAGTTTAGAAAAAGAATAATATCTCACCTAAAAACAGAAGCTGTGATATCTAACCTTTCCCCTGTGGTTGGGCATTTAGGAATGTTACAGAATTCACTATTCCTGCTCCTGCTGGAATGGACAGATGGAGGCTCCTTTTGGTGTTTACAGGATGTGCCTGTTAGTAATTCACCAGCTCACCCCTGGGGAGGCTGACTGCATTTCTACTGTCTAGTTAACCATGGTGCTATCAGCCTGGCCACTCTGTAGGAAGTGGTTCTTAATAAACCCTTCCCCATATGTCCATCAGAAAATAATCTCTAATTCTGCTGAATTAATCTACAATGCTAAATATTATACAACATATATTTCTATGCCAATCAAAAGGTAAGCATACAAAAGTAATATATTCTATTTAAAAGGAAAAAAACATGTTTTACAAATATGTTATATAACATATTTCATATTTGTCAGCAGATTAAGAATAAAAAATATTTAATCAGTTTTCTCAAAGTATAATGCAAAGTAACATTTTATTGGTGATTTCTTAGAATACATAGTAAAATATGTTAATGGATACTCAAGATGAAATCTTTTATTTTTAAGTGAGAGTCATATTTGATCTCTAGTGACATGGAGTGAAAGTGCTTCTGATCCTGAAAACATGACCATGTTTATATTTTTATAAATCTAAGTCTATTATTTGTCTTTATTTGTAGATACCCAATTTCATACAATCTTGCTGAGCTTGGAAACAATAATCCACAATGCTTATTAGATTAAATGTTTGTTAGAATTATCTCTACAACACAAATACTTACAGTCAATGCACACATAGGGAAATTAAACAAATTTTTTGATGAGGGCAATGCAAATTAAACCCATAATGTAACACTCTTGTGCACTCATTAAAAATGGCAAAAATGAAAATGTTTACTAAAATCATTTGCTAAAGTGTAGACTATTAAATTTCTTATACATGACTTTTTGAAATGATTAGGCATTATTGGCAAAGTTGAAATTCACACACTCTAAAATTACAATGTCATTACTAAGTGAATAGCCAAGAAAAATTATTGAACAGTGGCACAAGCCCATAAGACAATGTTTATAGTAGAATCCTCCAAAATAATAAATAAAAATGGAAATAATTCAAATACCTATTAATAGTCCAATAAATTATTAAATCATTGTTCATAGACTTTATATAACAGAATAACTCATTCTATTCAAAACAAACTGCATCTCCATGCAACATTGATAAATAATTTTTTGCCACATGATATTGAGTTTAAAGAATCCAGAAGGAAACAACAAACAGGATACCTCTTTACAAAAATTCAATGCACTTTAAATTATACACTATTTTTACACATATATATGCATAATAAATAAACACATATATTGTATGGATATGTTTTATGTGAGTGTGTGTGTATGAAAGGAATAAATAGAGAAAAATTGAGGATATTAATTATAGAGCAGAAAATGATGGAAGAAATCAGTCAAATAAAAAAATCACATGATCTATGTAATTGAAATATCTATAAATGGAAATATCTATAAGAGATTCTTAATGTCTCACTTCTATGTACATTCACTATACTCCTTTAATAGATATTCAATGTTTTAAATTTCTAGGAAAATATAGTGACTCTTTTATATTTCTAAAATATTTTAACTGTTACCTGCTGGAACAAGCCTTTTAAATGAGTATCATCATTTTTCCTTCCACTTGGCCTTTTCGATGTTTTCTGTTGTATCCAACAATAAGTCACTTCTCCCTCCCTTGCTGAGTCAACAGTTGTCATCTACTCAGGTCTACCTTAGTCTCAAAAGACAAACTGTGGAGGTATACTTGACTCAGATACAAAAGAAAACCTGTCATTTTGATATGTGAAGGAAATGATATGTAGTGGTCCCTAGTCTCTGACTGATGAACCATCTGGTTCCCACAATTTTAACAATATAATTTGAACATGTTTGTGTATTTGTGTACATATGTGCATATAACATATATATTTGCATGTGTATAATATATATGTACATATATATATTAATGATATTATTTGGGTTCTCTTTATTACCACAGGAAAAGAAAGTGAATATAATAGGACAAAAATATGCAAACTGATATAATATTTTCAAAATACTAGTTTATAAGTCAAGCATAGATAGAAAGTACTCATTATCCTTAATAAATTAATAAAGAAGCAAAGAGAGAGATATACATTTGAAAGAGTAAGCACAAATAATTTGGAGATAGTGAATCTTAAACAAATGAATAGCATTAATCTAAATCTGGCACCATAGTTCAATAATGAATAATCATTTCACAAATATTTTGTGAGTTCTGATTTTATTGTATGTCCTGGTTATATTTGAAAATATAAAAATAAAATAGTCACTGTTCTCTAGCTGTTGAAAATTTAGTTGAGGAAAATAGTTTTAAGAATGATTATAATATATTTGATTTTAATTATAAGTTCTGTATAATAAAACCTTTGCCAATAAACATTCATATTTAAAGATGAAAAGATTATTAGATGTTATTTAGCTCCAAAACTTTATCCAGTCTCTGGAAAATTATCCAATATACATTTTTGTCTTGACATTATCATCACAAATAGTAAAATAAAAAATTATTTAGTAGTTGCTAATCTTCTTTCATTAATTTTCTTCTGTGCTACATTGACCAAAATTGAAGTGCACTTTTGTTACTGGAAATTTATTTTATTTTTAATGAAATTATATAATAAAATTATAATTTTATTTTTAATGAAATTGTAGTGAGAAATAGATGAAAAACAGAAGTCACGAAAGATTAATTTTAATCAATGAAATTGTTAAAAAGAAATGATTTTTCCAACACATAGAAGACAGAATACATCATACTTTAAACAAAAAAGAGAAAATATAAATATAAATTTAATTACATTTAATTTTTTTCCAAGATCCCTCTTTTATATGGAATACTACAGTATTGCTTCTTATTCTAAATGTTGTTAAATACACTTCCTAAATAATCTACTTGCAATTTTATCATTTCTCAACACCTACTTCCAGAATGCTCCCAGACTGATGCAGATTTTATTTTACCATAAGGGTAGATTTTAAAATGAAAATATGCAGCCTAAGTCTATGTGATTATTGGACATAGAAGAAACCTTCAGAAAGCAAGGTTTAAATATGAACTGAATGGATCATGGGGCAGTTCTTAACTGTACTAAATACCACATACTTATGCTTTTTGTAGAAAAAAAATCAAATTTATAGATAGGCATTTTTAAAGAATAATTTTAATACTAGTATTTTCATAACAGTATGGGTGAACTTAATATATTAGAAGAAGATAAACTTTTTGAAATTGTAAAAATTTGTATTTATGCCCCCCAAATTTTGATCACAAGACTTTATTTTTTAATTCTTAGTTTCATTTGAAAATTATGTATTGAATTTTCTAATGATAAGTTCAAAAATAACTTGCCTCTCTTCTCTCCTAAATCTAGCTATTTTTCTTTCCCTAAGAGGAAATGATTCAAGCTACCATTTTGGCATAAGGCTTTGATGGCCAAATAATTAATTTTATTTATTGATCTTACTAGTTTTAAAACCACAATATCTTTTATAATTTGGATATTCTTTTCTGTCTGCTGAATGTCCTTGGAGATGGACAGCTAAGCAATTCATTTTATTTTTGCACACTGGTAATTCTTAGATCATTTTTTCTTTAAATTAAAAGTAAACCTGACCATGCTAAGGCAATTTCTTGCTTGCAAGGTCTGAAACATATTCCAGAGTCTTTTAATTCCTATCTTTTCAATGCTTCAAATTGGCTGATGTTAAATGCAGATGCTTTCCAAATTTTATCTATAAGCTGTTAAGCAGCTTCAAATATAAAAATAAAATAATATAATTAAAGTATTATGCACAGATGGTCAAAACAGTGTCCAAGCAAATGCTTTTGGTAATATAAACCAGTGGGGTTATAAAGGGGACTGTCATGCAACAGCATGCTGATGAAAATGCTAAGTAACTTAGCATCATTTATCAGATCATTGACATGACTGAGAGAAATGAAAGCAATCTAAAATAAATAAGAGGTTACCTATCCCGTACACTCCTTCCACTCTCTGTTTTCTTGTATCAGCTCATATAAACTCAGAATTTGGGGCATGATATGAAAAAATTTATCATTTTATGCATATTGTGGCAAAATACCAATGGCACTAGGTTGACAGTTTCAGGACATCAAAACTATAAATACTATCCTATGGAGATAAAAGGACTTCCTTACCCTCCTAGCTGCCTGTAAGATAATTGGCATTATGTTGAATAATTTATAAAGGGCACATAGACATATTACATCAGTGACATTTTTAGGCAGAATAATTCATGTGTATATACAGAGATTTATTTTCTTGATATACTTTAAAGCAAGCATATTGAACAAAAATAAGATTTTTAAATGTATGGTACTGTTGATTTTATTGGTGGTTTTTCTTAAATTTGTGAGGCCATTCTCCATGTTAGTGACATTTGACATCAATACTAGTCTATAATAATTTATTAGTTTCTGCTTTTTCATCTTTTTATTAAATAGATGGGAAGCAATAGGAATGAGTCTCCTCCCACATTTTCATGACACCCAGTCGTTTATGATTAAAGTTAATGTTTATCTTGCAGAACATTCACAGACATATTTATAATATGAGCTCAGAATGACTAGATAATATTCTTCACAAATTATTATGAAGTAGTATATGTCAGAAAAAAAAGTCTATGGACTTGTGGCATTTAGTATAGGTTTATGCATCCCAAGTGATAAGATTCTCTCCAAGTGATAAGAGTAGAACTGGAAGATTCACTGTCTGATCTAAGCCATGCACTTACTCCTTGAGGTCAATTAACAGTCTAAGCTCTTATAGAGTATAAGCTATTGTATCATTTTGAAGTAATATGGTATCTCCGATTCTCTTTATATTAGTTAAAACACTGTTGGTTAATAAAGCTATTATGGAATGTTAATCAAAATCATATAAGCATTTAGAAGTCTAAGTGTATATGTAGTGTGGTATCAGACGTTTAAACAGGGTAGGAATGACTTTTCAGTTTGAGAAGTTACTAAAACCTCTGTTACTATTAATTTCCTTTACTATAGAAAGAGGTTCATAATTTCTTTCTTTGTGAATTGCTGTGAGATAAGAAATGACAATTTTACCCTGTAAATACCTGGCATGAGTTTGCCCTGTGCACATGGCATAGGACAGGTGGCAGTTGTTCTCTGGAATACTCCTTGAGAAGTTACTCATGAATGCTCCTCTGACATTGCTTCATTGTCTCAGTAATGGATACCTACTTTAAGTATGATTACCCGCATAGCATTCAGATTCTTTTCTTTGTCTTGGCTTCTAAATTCTCCAAAAAAGATAAGAATAACACTGTATTTTCTCTTAAAAACTTCTTGTATACTAATTCTGTCTATCAAACACCAGAGCAGACCTGGGAAAGACTGAACTCCGTGGTGCACCTAGGTTGGCTGCAATGGAGGGAAAGAGGGGCCCAGTCAGGAGTGAGGGAAGATGTGGTGAGACAAATCCTGTGCTCTGGTTGGTAAGATTAAACCAAGTCATAGACAAGAGAGACAGAGGGCCCAGGTGGATAGGCACGTCATATGGAGAAGAAGTTTGACCTTGAATTAATGTCTGCCTGGGATAAAGACAGAACAATCCATACACCATCGGGTTAACAACCAAAGCCTAAGAATAGTCCCATAAATTGCTCCAGAGAAAGCCGGTAATGCTTCTTGAGGACTATAATGAGAATAATGACCCATTTTCTGTAGTAAAATCATACACCTGAATTCTTTCTTAGAGGCAGTTAGTTGTTTGAAGAGACTCATGCACTGGAGACTGTGATTCTGCCAAAGACAGTTTGGGATCCCTGTCTCTGGTGGCTATGCCCCTACTTTGGTGGACTGACTTTTCTTTTTCTGTAAGATAAACCTTTTAAGACTCTTATCTTTGACCTTCAAATTCTTTTTCCTGAATCCCATCCCTTGTAATTTTACACCATATTCATGTAAATAAATTTGTGTGTGTATTGTGCTATGATTTACAAAGAGAAAAAAAAATTGCTTTTGATTTGTGATCAAGGAAATGGGCACCAGATAATTGAGATTGAAACTGTGTTCTTCCCACTTAATACTTTCCTTCTTCTTTAGCCCTCTCTTACTTATTCCATGAAAATCAAATTTTTGCATTTCTTCAGATGTTAGTATATCCATACACTTCTTTATATTTATCTATTAAGCTTCGATTCAAATGTTTACATGATTTGTCTCTCAAATTGTCAAAATTTGAAGGTGATCACTCTCCTTCCATCTCTCCTACTCTTCCTCCATACACAGTTATCACTGGATGCCTTCTCCATTCTCACTAACAAATACAGACAAAGGATTCATTATTTTTTACTTCTATTGTCTAAAATTTTCCTACTCCAAGGGAAGAATAATGCTTTCAGTTAAATGTATCAATTCTGTCTCTGACAAACACTTGGTTTATATGACCTTGATTTCCACAACTACGCTTTCCTGATTTTCTTCCTACCTCTTTGGATAGTGTCTCTCAGTTAGCTTCAAGAGTCAGCCTTGAGTCAGGTTTACTGCTTTCATATTTTCTATCAATTTTGCCATTTCTCACAACTCTGTCATAGATACACCGCTCTGTCATTCTGTGTATTTTTTTTTTTTTGACAATTTCATTAATCCAGAGGGTTTCGTTATCAGTGGTGTCCTAAAGGTTCTTCTAAATCTCTTGCTCTGATATCTCTTGAAATTTCTCATGTTATATCCACCTGACTGCTGACATTGCTATGTGAGTACCCATCAGGTACATCAGAATCAGTGTTCCTGACTTGGTTTCATATTCTGTGTTGCTGGATTTCCTCTGAAGTATTCTTTATTGCCTCCTAATGGTTAGATCAGAAGAGTATAATTTTATTTGTTTCACCTTTCCTTCTCCATTTATAATTCTAATCAAAATGGCCATAGGCTAATTTTGTTTCTCATGTACCTTTCTGGTATATTCAGCTTATTTTATTCATGCTAGCACCACCAGCAGCACAGTCCATGTCATTTCTCATTAGAACTGAAAACTACCATTCGTCCTCCCTCCTCCAGTTTCTTCTTGGGAGCTGGAAGGACTTTCCTTACCATGTTGGATCAGGGAACTGTCGCTGAAAGCCCTTTAGTGATTTCCCTTTTCCTGTTAAATTTCTGATTTCTTAAATTCCTATAGGGTTTTCCATGAACTTTTGCCTTCTTACCTATACAAATTATTTCTCAATACTTTTAACATGAAACTGAATTTTTGATAGATAATTGTTGCTTCATTTTCCTTTTTGTTCCATGCTTTTTTTTTTTTTTTGGTATGGTAATGTCCTACATAGTGATTCATTTTACTATGTCCTGTTCACTTTTTATCATGTTCTCTCTTACTTTTCATTTCTTTTGCTTAATCTTACTTATCACTTCTCATGGAAGGCTTCTTCTATCCTCTTAGAAAGTTCAACTCTCCCTAATATGTTTTCACAGATTGATTTTTTCTATAGTTTGTCTAACTTATTTTTAGAGATGTTTTATTATTCTTTCACTAAATGTTAGCCTTGGGAGTGCAAAACCTCTTTCTATCATGTTCACCATAGAGGCACAGTACTTTCATTAGTTAATGACATATAAGACACTTTTGTATGATAAAGAGATTTTCCTGTTTTGTCCTGGGTTTCTGGGAGGGAACTTCTAAATCCTTGGAATTTTCAGAGTAATGAGCATTTCTTTGTTATTTACTGTGGACTTTTAGACAATATCTGAGTTTTTTCTGAGGAGATAACTAAGAATAGAATCTGATCATAGTGAAAACCCTAATCATATGATTACTAGGTTGGACATTTGAGCCACATGATATTGCCAACATCCAGACAACAGAGGGCTGCAGAAGATTGACTTTAATCACCAAAGGCCAATGATTCAATCAGCCTTACCAGTGTGGTGAAATTACAATGAAAATAAACACATGCAGATACTTTTCTGGTTGATGAGCACAGAGATGTACCAGGAGGTCGGTGAAAGCATGGCATTTTGGACCTTTTCAGAACTCACCCTGTGTTCTCTTATTGTCTGATCCTGATTTGTAGCCTTTAAAATAAGATAACCATAATAAATAGAGCTCTTTCCTGAGTTCTTTCAGTCATTGTAGTCAGTTGTTAAACATGAGAGGACTGTGGAAATTTATAAACATTTGGTTAGATGTGTGGGTAGAACTGTGGCTGGTGTCTGAGTGATGGCAGTGCTTGGGGGAGTGGGGTGGTGCTGTGCATCTAAACTGCAGAGTCTGTGCAACTCCAGGTAGTTTGCATCAAAATTGTATTGCACTGCCTGGCAGGCCCTGTAGTACTCACCTGTAATACCAGCGGTTTGGGTAGCGGAGGCAGATTGCAAGTTCAAAGTCAGCCTCAGCTAAAGCAAGGCGCTAAGCAACTCAGTGAGACCCTATCTCTAAATAAAATACAAAAAATGGGGCTGGAGATATGATTCAGTGGTCAAGTACCCCTGAATTCAATTCCCAGAATCTTCCTTACCCCCCAAAACAGAATTGTATAGCATTATTGCAGAGTCACTTTTAAGTCTTTACTAAATGAATGAATGAATAAATGAATGAATGAAAGAAAAATTAAATTTCAATTTTCAGAGAGATGGGGAGCATCCATGCATACTTTACATATTTTCTGTTGAGGTCAGCAGGTTTATAAGATGGTCATCGAAATTCTAGCCCACCAGTGAATATATCCTTGGAGTATAATCAAGACTTTCATAAAATGGGATAGTCACTCCTTTGATTATGTTATATAGTAAGACAAAGGTAATAGTATACAGTAGGCCCCCTTTATCCACAAGGTATGCATTCTAAGGCCCTCAATGGGTGCCTGAAACCATGGATACTATGAAATCCTACCTAGACTGTTTTCTCCTATATGCCCAGCACCATTGCTGCACAGTATCAAAGTTAACCTGTCCTTCCAAGCTTTACGACAGTGTGTGTTTTTTGTAATACTAATTTTGCACCTTGAAGCCATTATTACATTTAAAAAAAACTTACTTTAAACATAAATACTGAGATATGACTATTGTTGCTCTAATTGCTGAGAGAGCAACTCAATAGTATATACAGCATGGATATGCTAAACAAAAGAATGATTCCTTCCCTTTATGGGATGAAGTGGTGTGATATTGAGATTTCATTCCACTACTCAGAATGTCATGAAATTTAAAACTTATGAATTATAAAATTCTGGAATTTTCCATTTAATATTTTTGGACCATAGGTAATTGAAACTATAAAAAGCCAAACTACAAATAAGGACCAAGACTACTCTAATCATTATTGTTTTAGGATAGTGGAGATTTCTGTTGGTTTTGTAGAAATAAGCTGCCATAGTGTGAGAATACCACATTCCTAGACCCTAAAGGCAGTTCTAGGAATAACAGTGAGCCTAGCCAACCACCAGCAATGAAAGAGGGAACTCATCTCAGCTGCCAGGAAGTGAATATCTACAACAACCACAATGAGCCTGTGAAAGAGCATCAGCTACTGATGAAAACAAGGTGGACACCAAAGTGAACCCTCATGAGTGTTAAATTGTGCACCTTTAATTTTCGAATCCCTGAGCATAATTTCCAATCACACTGTGCCTGAATCTCTAACCTATGGCAACAGATAATAAATGTGTGCTCTAACCCATGGACATTGTGATAATTGGTTACAAACAATAGAAAACTAAAGCACTTCTCATACACTGATTGAACAAAGAAGAAATTGTTAGCAACATTGATGTTCCATTTTATAATCAAATCTTGAGAAAGCCATTATTTTATGTTGTTGATTAAAGGAAATTCTATACATTTTGGTATGTAAGCCAGCATGTGAAAAAAAAAAGGGAATATGTTAGTAAATTTAAGAGGAAAATTTCATTTTTTCCATGGCTTCTTAAAATATGCATCACAGTAATGAACATTCAGATATATAGAGAGCCTTAAGAACATCAAGAGGAAAATAAGTAAGGCTATCCAAAGCCTTTGTTTAGAGTGTCTAATGTTTTGAGTTAGAAAGTTTATTTATAAAAAAAACCCAAATTAACAACAGTACAAATGTGAAAAAGGTTATGCTCCTCAGGTACCAAACTAGAATACCCATCAGGTCAGTAACAAAAGGCAAATGTAAACAGAGGAAAACATTTTCTGAAAATAAACAGAAATTTGATAAATAAAAAAAGAAATAACTGGGTTTTAATAATGAGTAAACTCATGTATCTGTGTGATTATGGGACTGGAAATATGCTTTAACAGCATCAATTGTCTTCTTCAACCTTTTTACCTAGAAGCCTTGTAATGAATAAATGATTTTCCTTCTTTTCCTAAATCTGTATTACAATTAATGCAATATAAGACTGAGGAGTTATCTGGGAAAATAACAAATAATTGCCCAGATGATTTATATCACAGTCTTAATCTTTTCAACATATTTCCCTATTTTGTATTTATGAAATTTAGAAAATAGAGTTGCCTAGTGCTTTTTTTCTTATTATTCAGGGGGATATATCCATGCAAAATCAAAGGTTGCTGACTGTGAACACCAATGAGCTGTTCAGCGGTCTTAAGATGTATGTGTCAGTTGGGTCTCCTGTAACTGGATAAGTATGTCATTTGTGCTGTGATTTAATAAAAATGTTGCACAGAATAAGACCAAGGTTGTTGACATAAATCATTTCATAGAGATTCCCATTCAGTGGGCCTGTTTTTCTTACTCATCACTATTTGACTATGATTGCTCTGCCCAATTTTTATTGCTATAATCACAAGAATGAGCACAAATAAATCCCAAGGGATCTTGAAAGCAATATTGTTAAAACTCAAATAAACTATACATTGCAGGAGTTCCTGGATGAAACTGTGGACTTATGTAAATTTCTCAAATAGTTTTGGCTTTAGCTTTCTTTAGGAAGATTTAGATAACAGCCTATGCAATAGCCAATTCTACTGGCTTATATATGCTGACTATTCCAGACTTTATGTAAAGTGTTCTTTAAAGTTTCTAATTTTGTTTCTTTTGCCAAGCTTTCTTTTGGAAGAACTCATGTGTTTATAGTTATATGTATTTTTTTTCCTTTCTCCTCCCAGGAACTAAACACCAAGGAACAAAAAGAGATTTATCATCTCATTATCCCATTTACAAAATTTGCCTACTCTCTGCCCAGGTTTGTTTTAATACAATAGTAGTTTAAAATGTTAAAGTGTATTTTCTGTATTTTACAATCCCATTCAATAATTTGTTAATCTGATATCATAGTTCCAACTTGCATGAACTTTCTTACTTCTGAGACAATTTGTAAGCTTGCATTTAAACATAGCCCCAGAGCTTCACACACTTTAAACTGGTGAAATGAAGCTGCTAGGACAATGATATTATTTATTATGGTGTGTTATTCCATTGCACTGCACCTGTCTGGATCATAGGTTTGCAATAATGCAATGAAAATGATTTGAATGGGTCACAGGTCTAATGTGTTAAGCACATAAACAAAGACTGCCCAGAGAGAGTGTTAATCCATGCTCATTAATTTTTGAATTCACATTCTGCAAGTTCATCCAAAAATTTATGAAGCACGTCAGAGTTTGGCTTCAACAGCAATAGAGACATACTGAAACATATGGCTGGGGGGCAAAATAGAGTCCTTGGCAGTGCTCCTGTGGAGAGCCAGGTGAAGTGAAACCCATTAGAACTTCTACCACAGCCATGAGAGTCACAGCCCACAGAAGAGGGATGCTTTCAATATCTCTGAGACGTGAAAGACAAAAGAGACTCATTTCAATTACTCCCGCAGAGAATAGCACTACTCTAGACTAGTGGGTTCTGTTTATTAGAGTACATCTTTATGTATGACCATTTAAATTAGGTGAAACTCACCAACCATATTATTCCATGTTCCACCTATGTACAGATATACTTGTGTGTATTTGTGTATAATATATAGATATACACACATGAGCCATTGCCTGACACATCTCATTATAAGAAAGCTTTTATTTCCAACTGTAAAAATATGTTTCAGTATCTTTTATTTTATAATTTAGTAATTATATAAGCACTCTTTTTATATGAACATTATTTTAACAACATTTTATTTTTAATGGCAATGAGGTGATTAAATATAATGAATTGTTTTAAAACCTTGGTTTAATACCTAATGAAATATACTAGTCTAGTTATTTTAAGTTGGTAATTTTTCTAATGACTATCCTACTTGGTGTGATAATTCACAAAGGTATAAGGACACAAATGGAAGATTAAATCATGCTACTTATTTTTCTGACATAATCTGTTTTAAAATTTAGAAGTAGATATCCATAATTAGCGCTGTCAACTTTTTCTGATAAAATGGAAATGGTTATTTTAAAAAATTGTGTACAGAAAAATTTCTTTGTTAATATGTTTTGAAATAGATTAGAAAAGTAGAAAAGTTTTCACTTACTCAAATGTTCAGATACAAATGACTTGTCCAATCACCTCTTACCTCTAACTCCTATGGTAGAATGTTCCACATTTGAAGTCTTTACCCTACATACACTGCTCTCTTTGCTATAGTTCCACTAGTTAGTTTAAATTGTTTTAGTGTCCTATGCTGCTTCTTCCTAACTTTTACTTGATACTCTTCCACAAATTTTACTTGATACTCTTTAATCATTGTTTTCATTTTGTCACTTTGTCACTCCTTCCGCAGGGGAACTTTCACTGAATGCCAGGCTGGGGCACAGTGCCCCCAGAATCCTCTACAATTAATCTATTCTGCAGTCATTGTGTATTTCTGCTCTTAGACTAGAAGCACTTTGATGTCAGAAGCTTCTCGTGTCCTATTCACCAATAATCTCCCCTTCATCATTCAGTAAACTTCACCTAAACTCTGAGTAAATAGATATTTGATCAAATAAAGAAAAAAATTCAAACCAAATAAAATATTTTCAAAGATGGAAATGACTTACATTAGAAAAGAAAACCAAAACATTCATGAGATTAAGCAGAAAAGATTTATGCAACTATAATTAATATTTAAATTAAAAAATAAGGAATACACTCCGGTAATCCTTAGTATTTAAGACTGATCTGTTTTCTTCACAGGATGTATCTGTTCATCAGATCAATATATTACATTAATTAATCTTATATATTTTTGATCTCTAACCCCATAATGTATAGTGGGAACTATATCTTGCATTTCCGATTACCATACAGTGGCTGGCATACAGGTGACAGTATATATTTACTGGATGACTGAATGAACTTGACCCATCTAGACTTTATTTTTCCATAAAATGTATGATGCAAGCCTAGTTTTTTCCTCTTCCACAGAGAGCTGAAGTGTTGCCACAGATCATCAAAAATAATGATATCCTAAAATGGTTTCCATATATATTTTATACTTTATTGAGGTCTAAAGATATTGCACAATATCACTGCTTCTCAGAAACAAGACCACAAATTCAACCTTTTGCTTAGCTCCCTCCTTTATATATAGAGTGAATTTTAATTCACCATTCTCAACATTTAGTCATTTTTTAATTCAGCAATTAGGATTATCAAAAAGTATTCACCAAAATCTTCACCAATTTTTTATCTTTTTCCTTCTCTTTAATTTGCTTATTGGTAAATTATTTTTTTAGTAATTGTTCATCAAAGACCAGTTTTAAGACTTTTCTGGCTATATTTTACATTTTAATTTGGCTGAATGTGAAGTTCTACTTTGGTTACAATGTTTTCTGATATACTTCAGTATATATATGAGAACATATATACATGAGAATATGTGTGCATGTATATGTATGTATGTATTATGTATGCATGTATATGTATGTATACATAAATATGTATATATGCATTTCCTTAGAGCTACTGAAAAATCCACTTCTGGACTGAGTACAGTGTATTCATAGATGTCTATTGTTCCTGGTCTCATAAGTTATTAGCTTTACCCTTATTGCTCTTTAGATTCAGTGCTGATATATTGTTTATTGTGTTAAATTCTTTAGTTCTATCAATTTCTCACATGTCACTATCTCTATTATTCTCTCAATTCCCTCCTGCTATACTTATCACAGCTGTTTTGCAGATTCTATGTCTTATTTTTCATCTCTCCATTTTTCTTGAGCTTAAATCTGAATTTTTAGCTTAGTTCCATGTTCTAAAAAACTTATTATTGACATCTTATTTGGGTATTTATATTTACTACCCTAGTTGTTTATCCTTGACTTTTTTTAAAATATTTTTTTAGTTGTATATTGACACAATATCTTTATTTTTATTTATTTTATGTGGTGCTGAGGATTGAACCCAGTGCCTCATGCATGCAAGGCTAGTGCTCTACCACTGAGCCACAACCCCAGCCCCTTTCCTTGACTTTTAAAATTTGTTTGTAGCTTATACATATGAGCATAAAAATAATACATATTTATGGAACACCATGTATGTTTCAATACATGTATACATTGTGGAATTTTTTTTATTTTTAATTTTTTTGAGGTGCTGGAGATTGAACCCAGGGCCTGACACATGCTAGGTAAAAGCTTTATCACTGTGCTATACCCTCAGACCTATACTATATAATACTTAGACCAGAGTAAACATGTATGTCTCCTCAGTTATAAATTATTTATGGTGAAAACACTCAAGTCCCTTTTTTCTACTGCTTTGTAATATATACTAACTTATTGTTATCTCTAGGGATGCTACAGTACAATGGCACACCAGAACTTCTTTGTCCTATCCTCTAAAATTTAATGTCTGTTGATTTATCTTTTCCCACCACTCCCTTTTTCTATTCTTTCCAATCTTAGGTAATCACCACTCTGCTCTGCACTTCTATGAGATCAAATATTTTAGATTCTGCATATGAATAATATCACATGGTATTTGTCTATTTTGCTTAGCTTATTTGACTAAAAACAATGACCCTTCAGTTCCAACCATTTTGTTGCAATTGAGAGGATGCCATTCCTTTTTTTCCTTTTTTATGGATAAATTCCATTGTGTGTGCATGCACGCGCTCACACACACACACACACACACACACACACACATATCACATGTTTAAAGTCCAATCATCAGTTGATACACACTTAGGATGTTTGCATTTCTTGGCTGTTGTGAATGGTGATGTAAAGTGCAGATGTCTCTTCAATTTACTTTTTTCATTTCCACTGAATATATTTACACCAGTTAAATTACTAGATCATAGAACAGTTTTATTTTTAAATTTTTGAGGAACCTCCATATGCTTTACACAATGGCCATTTTAATTTTTATTCCCAATATCATTTTAATCATTAAACACCTCTATTTTTAACTCAGTAATATCTATTCTGATGTCCAGGTTATCACTGAGCTGGTTACTTCAAGGGGATTTTAAAAGTGTTCCATTGCTGGAAATTACCACAAAAATAGCATCTTAAAACAATAGAAATATATTGTTTTTAAGTATTAGAGTCCAGAAGTCTATGGCCAGTTTATTGGGCTTAAATTCAATGTGTTTTCAGGGCTGATTGCTTCCAGAGATTCCAGGAAAGCATTGTTTTTCTTCACTTTCCCAGCCTCTAGAGGCTACCTGCTTTTCTCTTGGTTCATAACTTTTATCTTCAAAACCAGCAAATGTATCAACTGAAACTGCTTCCAATATTGTATCTCTCTCTCTCCAACTTCTTGTCCTTAAAAGAAATATGTGAACACAGTAGGGCCAATTTTATAATCCAGGAAAACCTTTCTATGTCGATATAATCACATTAATTATATTTACAAACCGCTTTTAAGCTAATATATTTACAGACTGTGAGAAGTAGGATCTTGAAATTTTCAAAGACCAAGAAGAGTAGAGTTATCCCATTCCCTAAAACAGAAGAAGACGAGAAAAATGACTTTGTCAGTTATGAAAGTCCGTGTATAAAATTGGGGCACTTTCTTCTCCATGGAGCATACCATAACATTGGTGACCTCAATGAGTCACTTATTCATATTATAACTTCAACTGGTTAATAACCACCTTTTTCCTGAGCACCTCTGTATGACTTAGTTTTGGAAATTTGACATTAGCAACAGCAATAAAATCTGAAATTGGAAACACATTTTTGAATTGAGGTTTATCTTTACTGAAATCTTCCCTGCTGGCACCAGTTACCAAGCTGTTAAGAAACTTGAGACAGACTAAGAATAATAAGAAACTATGAAGAAATAGATCTAATTTTGGATTTGAAATATGTTCTCGGAAGGCCTACCCTCTCATGTACTCCCAGCTGAATTCCGATGCAGATAAGTCATGGTCAATAATGTATAGGGCTGGTGAATGCCCCAGCTGATCACACTGCTGGACTGCAAGAAATGATAAAGCATTGCTATTTTATGCTATTAAGTTGTTAATTGGCTTGTTATACAACAATAGATAAATTGAATACTCATAGACATTGTTATATTCACTAACTTTTTCTTTCCCATTCAACACAAGACGAGTCAAATCCAAGTAAGATGTTAGAACAGAATGAGCTTGCTCTCCTCATGTCATTTAGTTTAAGTTAAACAGTCTAAAAGGTTTCACATTTTAATTTTCAACTGTTTCATATCTGCATAAATCATCTCATGTAATTTCATGATTTTCTTAAGCTTCTTTGTGTCCTACTTCCAGTGTCCATCTACTGTGGCCTGGATGTTCCCCATTTACATGTCCAATAGACACTTTTGTTCTTCTTTCTTAATTGGAAAATTTCATCCCTTGATTTTATTTATTCTGGGGAATGGATGAATACAATAATCTTTAAATTATAGAAATTCCTCTGTTTTTCTTTTATGAAACGTAAAATGAAAATGGGATATTTACTTCAAGCTCAGCAATCATAAAGGAAATTTTGATAGGGATTCTGATTATAAATAGCTAACTTTCAAGGACTGAAAAGAGAGAGCAATAGCTAATCTACATAGACTTTTTTACATTTCAATACTGTCATTATCAAGTATGAAATCTGTCATTAATTTGTATCTGTGTCTTATGGTAGATTCATATGTCCAACCCTGTGACCTCTCTTGCACAGAATAGCATATCCTTTCGTGCAAGATAAGGTATTTCCATATCAGATAGTTCCAGGTTAACATGACCTAGAAACCAAGGAAGAACCTTACTCCTATTGGTCACAAGATGATACTATTACCTCTTTGTAGTACCATTTCATTAAAGCCAATAAAGTGCTACTGTTATGGACTCTTCATCACCCTGTAGGCCAGATATAACCCTTTCAGCAAGTATAGCAAGTATAGTAAATTGA
This sequence comes from Geosciurus inauris, assembly GCA_004024805.1. Taxonomy (NCBI): domain Eukaryota; kingdom Metazoa; phylum Chordata; class Mammalia; order Rodentia; family Sciuridae; genus Geosciurus; species Geosciurus inauris. The sequence goes on from PVHX01023930.1 coordinate 22,250, forward strand.
CCAAAAACACTTGATCCAGTGGTAGAATTACTCATTATTTACCCAATAATGAGCGAATTAGTGAGCCAATATGGCACTCATTGCTGTTAGATCAAAACTAGGCAATTTTATAGAACCTACACTTTACAGAAACCCACGACTCTAGTTGTTAACCAGAAAAGGGACCTACTCTATGTCATGTACTACAGATTAATCTGACATTACTGACAGATTAATTGAAGAGTGAAATTTAATAGTCACAGCTTAGACTCTGGATTTACAGCATCTGGATTAATTCGCAGGTCTCCTGATTTTCAGATGAGTGATTTTGGGCAAGTTATTCACTCTCTCTGTGCCTTAGTTTCTCCTTCTAAGTAGGGTCTCACAAAACTTCAGTCACTGTTGCAGCTAGGCCGCATTCTCATCTGGAGGTTAAGCAGGGAAAATCCCCTCTTCAGCTCATACAAGTTGTTCATGGAATTTAGAATTCATTTCCTGGTAATTATAGAACTAATATCCCATGTTCGTATTCATATCAGCTACAGACTTACCCTCAGCTGCCAGTGCTTCTCCCTATGTGAGCATCCCAGGCTAAGCCACTTATGTCAGATAAAAATAGAACTTCTAGAGTGAGTCTGCTATCCAGAGTGCTGTATGATGTAGCATAATCCCACAAGTGGAATCCCATTCCTTTGCCATATTTTATTGGTTAAAAGTCAGTTTAATTTCCTTCCAACACTGAAGGGAAGGGAAACCTGCAAGGGCATAAACACCAGGAGGTGGGGCCCACTGGGAGGGTGGGGACATCAGTGTCTCTCCACTGCAAATAGCATCTAGGTGAATCCTAGATAGGATTCAAGTATCATGTATCTATCTCCTCACCAGGATACTTGAATCCTTTAATGGAAGTTTTGGACTAAAATAAAATATTTGATCTGTACCAAGTCAACAATAATTAGTCTTTTCTTTTTATAATATAGTAAGTAAACATTTCAGAACTCTAAGGGAAAGATATCTGTCAATACAGTTTCCCAAATGAAATGTTTTTATATTTAAGTTATACGCAGTGATAATTGGCATTACCAGTATGATCTACTCATATTTCAATTACCAAGATCTTTCTTTTTCATTTATCTGATGCACGTAAGCAAAACTCGAGAATCCATTTTACCCCATTCCCTCATCCCAGAGGCACATCATCAATCTGTAAGATACAGTCTGTGAGAACAACCTTAATTGTTTTTGTCCCAAACTGCCAAAATAAGTAAGAGTAAGGATATAATCATACACCTTTTATTCATGTTTAAAACAGTGAAATGCATGTTCTTCCTACTAAAAATAATATGATATGATACATGTAATATTTTTATGACAGTGCACAATATAAATACTTTCAAGTATCTTATAGATTCAGCTTTTCCACATACTAAACATTATAGAGTATTCAGAAGCAGCAGCCAGTTCCTCACTGTTCCTCTCCCTGTACAAGCAATACAATAGTAAAAGCCTTTCTTTACTTCGCATGTGACTTGTCTAAGAAATTTCTGACCTATTAATCTGATGTTTTAATATAAATGACAATTTAAATTGTCTATACTTTTTTTTTTTTGGTACCGGGGGTTGAACTCAGGGGCACTCGACCACTGAGCGACATCCCCAGCCCTATTTTGTGTTTTATGTAGACAGGATCTCACTGAGTTGCTTAGCACCTCACTTTTGCTGAGGCTGGCTTTGAACTTGCAATTCTCCTACCTCAGCCTCCCAAAGTGCTGGTATTACAGGCGTGCGTCACCGTGCCCAGCTTGTCTATATTCCTTTTATCTTTTTCTGCTTAAACTTCTTCTGCTTTTGATTTGCATGTTTTCACAATTTCTTGTTTTTGCTTTATCTCCTTGAGAACTCTTTTCCCATGTATCTCATGGGAAACTCAAGTTCACTGGCACATGAAAGGCTACTTCTTTGTATATAAATAAAGCAGGAGTGAAGAGGACACTTCTTTGATGTCGTTGGAGCAAAAAAAAAAAAAAAATGTTGGTTTGACCACAAATTATTTATGCAGCATTTGGAGTAGTGAAGGAATGTGTGATATCTGGTTCAGGTCAACCCCCATACCATGGAGTTTCCAGGCAAGATGGTAGGAGGAAAAGATTTATAAGAACTTCTTGATAAAGTTCCTGCCATGTGGTATCAAATGCAAGGTGGACTGTTACTGGAAGCTGTAGATTCATAGAACACTGCCAACCTCCAACTGTTGGCTGGCAAAAATCAGTTTGTCTGGTCAATGGGGTACCTCTCTTGTCTCAGATTACTACTTTGATCATATGGATAGTGTCATGTGGTTCAGTTGACTGCCAGGGTCCTCACAAAGACTAGTGTGAATGAAACACCATAGGTGGTAGACATGTGCATTTTAACATGCATATTTTACAGAATTTTTTTTGAAGATCCTTCCAAATGACAAACATTGTTGAATCTGTAAGATTTTTTTTTCACAACGTAGTTTTCCCAACATTTTGAAAATTCAGTGTACAACTTCATCTTTATTAGGGTCTTTCCATCTCTGTGTGTGTGTGTGCACTTGTGTGTGTGTGTAAGCCTGTCTGATGACTTTTTCGAGCTTTCTCTCTCTTCTGC
>PVHX01023931.1:0-25038 GCA_004024805.1 Geosciurus inauris
ATATATGTATATATATAAAATGTATATACATATTATATAAAATCAATGATGAAGAATCTGAAAAGGAAATAAGAAAATAATCCCATTAAATAAATAGCATCAGGAAGCACATAGCAGTTATGAATAAGTAAAATTGGGGATGTAAAAGACTTATACACTAAAACTATAAGACTTGTTGAAATAAAGAAAACATAAATATATGGAAAGACATCCTGAGTCTAGGACTGCAAAACTTTATGTTGTTTAAATGATATCATCCAAGGCAATGTGCAAATTCAATGCAATTCCTGATAAAATCTTGATGTTTTTGCAAAAATAGAAAAATCCATCCTAAAATTTATATGGAATCTCTAGATATACCAATTAGCCAATACAATTTTGAAAAAGAGCAGTTAGAGGATTCACATTTCCTAATAGTAAACTTGACTATAAATCTACAGAAAATAAATATTATGATATTGGCATAAAGATAAATAGGCCAATGGAATAGAATAGAGAGCTCAGAAATAATTGTTTGTGTATATGGTCAATTGATTTTCACAAGGGTGCTGTTAAAGGCTTGATTAGCAGCCTGTGGCACCACTGGAGGCAAAGGAACCTTTAGGAGGTGGGGCCTAGTAGGAGAAAGTTAGGTCACAGAGGGTGTGTACTTGAAGGGGATATTGGTACTGTAGGCCTTCCCTTCACCCCCCTCCCACTTCCTAGCCACCAGGAGATGAGCAGGTTTGCTCCACCACATGCTCTCTGCCATGATGGTTCTGCCTCACCACAGGCCCGAAAACAACAGAACCAAGTGACCATGGACTGAAACTTCTGAAACTGTGAGTCAAAATACATCTTTCCTCCTTTTGATTATCTTGGTATTTTGTCCTTGCATTAGAAAGCTAACAATGGTGTCAATAGATTCAAGAAGGGACAGTCTTTTAAAGAAATGATGCTGAGAAAATTGGATATTTGCATGCAAAAGAATGAAGTTGATCCCTTACCTTATGCCACATATAAAAATGAACTCAAAGTTGGGCATGGTAACACACCACAGCTATAATTCTAGTTATTTGCAATGCTAATGCAAGAGGATCACAACTCAGTGAGATTCTGTCTTGAAATAAAAAACAAAAGGGGTTGGGGGGGGCTGGGGTTGTGGCTCAGTGACAGAGCGCTTGCCCAGCATACATGAGGCACTGGGTTCGATCCTCAGCACCACATAAAAATAAAAAATAAAGATATTGTGTCCATCTATAACTAAAAAAATACTTTTAAAAAAGGAGGGGTTGGGGGTTTTGCTCAGTGGTAAAGCACCCCTAGTTTCAATCCCTAAGTACCACACACACACACACAAACACACACACAGAGTTAACTCAAAATTGATCAAAGACTTAAATAAAAGCACTAAAACTATGAAAATCTCAGCAGAAAATATAGAGGAAACTTCCTAACATTGATTTTGACAATAATTTTTTTGGACATAGCAACAAAGAACAGACAACAAAAGAAAAAATAGATAAAATGGATTATATGAAAATTAGAGAACACTATCAACAGAGTGGGAAAAAAAAAACCCAAGAAATGGAAGGAAATATTTGTAAATCATCAGATAGGGAGTTAACATTTAGAATATATAAAGAATACTTATAACTCAACAACAAAAACCCAATTCAAAAATGGGTAGCTGGGTACAGTGCCATGTGTCTATAATCCTGGCTACTTGGAAGGCCAAGACCAGAGGATTGCTTGAGCCCAGGAATTCAAGGCCAGCCTGAGCAACATATCAAGACCTTGTCTCAATTTTTTATTTTAAAGGTCAACCAGGCACAGTGGCACACACCTGTCTTCCCAGAGGCTCAGGAGGCTGAAGCAGAGGACTGCAAGTTCAAGGCCAACCTTAGCAATTTAGTGAGGACCTAAGCAACTTAGAAATACACTGTCTCAAAAAATAAAAAGGGTTCAGTGTAAGAACACCCCTGGGCTCAAGCAATATTTTATTATTAATGAAAAATAAATAAACTTTTTATTTTTTTTTAAATATTTTTTGTTGTTTATGGATCTTTATTTTATTCATTTATTTATATGTGGTGCTGAGGATCGAACCCAGTGCCTCACGCTTGCTAGACAAGCGCTCTACCACTGAGCTACAGCCCCAGCCCCATAAATAAACTTTTTAAAAAGAACAGGCTTAACACTAAAAAGACTAATTTTTGTCAATTATTTCTTTAACGTGTCTAACAAGTTCTTTTAAACAATGTTTTCCCTTCAATTTGCACAGTCTGATTACTAAAGAGAAATTGAAAGTTATGAACAAGAAAGTGGGTTTTACTCAATAGATTATTTAGAAATCAACAAGAGATAATGGGGCCTTTTTTGAGAATTAGGGCATACTTTCAGTGTGTGAAACTGACAATTCTTTCCACTGCTGTTGTTGAAGGGTCTCTAGGTTTCCGAATGTGAAAAAAAATGAATAACACAGAAAGCCAAGAAACACAATTCTTTAATGGCTCAATCAGAATAAGAGACAATTTTATGGCAATTAATTCAACATCAATAGAAGGAACATCAAGTGCTGTTTAAGCGGCAATATATGGAAGATGACAGGACAGCTTCAACTTTGTATAAACACAGCCTGCACCTTATGCCTTCATCAAAACTTTTATTGGGGGCTGGGATTATGGCTCAGTGGTAGAGCGCTTGTCTCACACATGTGAGACACTGGGTTTGATCCTTAGTGTTAGGTCGGATCAGGGTCCAGGATGTCCAATTAGAGGGACCAGTCAGGGCAGCCGGGAGCAGGGCAGCTATGAAAAGGAGCGGCTAGCCAGACGCTGACAGTCACCAGTAGACATGCTTCCTGTCAATCAGTGGGTTTTCCTGACCTATCCAGGAAGGACTCTGGCCTTCTCTTTCTGCCCCCAAGCCCTCCCCTTCCTGACCGGGTTTTTCGAATTCTCCCTACACCAGAGCCCCAGAGCCATTCCTCCCGGACACACTTTGATGGTCGGGAGGATTCGGCCTGAGAGCATGTATTTTCAATAAAGCCTTGCCGAGCGGCTTTAATTCAACTTCTTCTGGTCATCTAGTCTTTACACTTAGCATCACATAAACATAAAATAAAATAAAGATATTGTGTTCATCTTAAAAACAAAAACTTGTATTTGGCTTATCACCACCAAAAGCAGTTCATTTTTTTCTCATTAACTCCTAATTATTTGCTATTGCTATGTATCAAATTACCACAATTTAGCAGCTTAAACTAACACTATTCATTAGCTCATAGTTAGCTCAATTTGAATTGCTTTTAACTCCTACAAACTCCCATGCTGGGAGTCCTCTTTGGAAGCACTAGGGAGAAATCTACTTCCAGGTTCGTGCAGATGGTTGACAGAGCTCAGTGTCTTGTGGTTGTAGGACTAGTCAGTTTCCTTGCTGGCTACCAGCTAGAGGCCTCCCTTAGCTCCTTCTCAGGGGGTTTCTTTCCATCTTCCAGTCAACAATGGCACATCAAATCCCCCTTATGCTTCAAATTTTTCTGACTTCTGCCAGAGAACAATTTAGTTTTAAAAGGGCTCATGCTGAATGTTATTTAGTTTTTTAAAAGGAAGGAAATCCTGCAGCTGGGGTTGTAACTCAGCAGTAGAGCACTTGCCTAGCACGTGTGAGGCACTGGGTTCGATCCTCAGCACCACATAAAAATAAATAAACAAAATAAAGGTATTGTGCCCTCTACAACTAAAAAAATTTATAAAAGGAAGGAAATCCTGACACATGCAACAATGTGAATGAAACTTGAGGCCATTACACTACTGGGGTAGTCAAATCCATAAAAACAGAAAATAGAAAAGTAGTTACTAGGGACAGGGGGAAGGGGAAATAGGGAGTTGTTGCTTAAGGGTATAGACTTTCAGTATGGAAAAATTAAGGGAGTTCTAGAGACTTGTTGCACAACAATGTGACTGTAGTAAACCCTGCCAAAATGTATGCTTAGAAATGGTAACAGTAGTAAATTTTATGTTACATATATTTTACCACAATTTTTTAAAATAATTTTTAATGGGTTGATGTGATTAGCCCACTTGGTTAATATCCTTTCTTAAATTCCACTGCACCATGTAGTATACTCTTGAGAGTGATGTATCCAGGTTCTGGAGATTAAGGCAGGATATCTTGTGGGGTGGCATTTTAGAAATTCTGCCTACTGTTCTCAAAGTAAGAGTCTATGCCAAATTTTGCTATTGTTTCTGAAGTCTCATCTGGAAAGGGCTTATTTGCAATACCCTTATAAGCAAGGCTTTTTCACAAGAAAATGCTGCACAATGGGAAAAATATGTCCCTGCTTAATGATTATGTGCATCTATGACCATCTCTTAGATAGTGAGGCATTTAAATCATTGATATGCCAGGCATAGCAGCACACACCTGAAATCCCAACAACTCAGGAGGCTGAGGCAGGAGAATCCGCAAGTTCAAAGCCAGCTTCAGCAACTTAGTGAGGCCCTAAACAACTTAGCAAGACCCTGTCTCAAGATAAAAAATAAAAAGGCTGGGTATGTAGCTCAGTGGCAAAGCACCCTGGGTTCAATCTCCACTACCAAAGAATAAGTAATAAGCAAATCATTAATAATCTATGTGATAGTAAATGGAGCTGTTACATTGTATTGCAGATTTCATCCTAGCATTCAAAAATATGCTTGCAACATTGAAATCGGAAATACTTTGGTAGCAGTATGTTCAAACAATTATGTAACCTGCATGACTGAAAATGATACACAATGTGGAAGACCCTTACAACCTAGGTTGTAATCAGTTTTTTCTTCATCTGAATAAAGTTTTGTTATATTATTCTCATTGATACTGAGGAAAGTATACATATCCTATTAGCTGTTAATATATGCTGGTTCATATCTGACTCCACTGTTTTCAGAATGCATACTGTATAAACAGTGAGTTTCAAAAAGGCCCTTTTCTCCATTAATAGATGTTGACTGTTCAGAAAATTCATCACAAAATTTACACTTGAATTTTGGTATTTGGGGCTTCAAATACACAAAAAAATTAGACCTTAGCACCACCGTAAGAATTGAAAAGATTGGGCCTGGGATTGTGGCTCATTGGTAGAGCGCTTGCCTCGCATGTGTGAGGCACTGAGTTTGATCCTCAGCACCACATAAAAATAAATAAAGATATAGTGTCCATCTACAACTAAAATAAAATATTTAAAAAAAGAATTGCAAAGATCGAAATGATAACCTCACACAGCCTCATAATGTCTATGGGTTACATTGGATCACTTCATAACTAAGGGTAAACTGGGGCTGAACCGTTGAAAGGGCAGCAAACTTGCAAACTAAGAACTGGACTCAGTATCTGATGAAGGTGGCAGGAATAACTACTCAAACAAAGGATAAGCTGTTCTTATATGAGCTTTTGGGAAGCCTGACATCCAGGAATCGGTGGATTTTCACAAGTGGGAATATTTAGGGACTGGTAGAGAACTTTCCTCCGGGCTGCACGACCCACTGCTTCCCAAGTATGCTTGCTGGAGCGAGGCACTGCCTGATTGGCTGTCACGTAGGATCGCGCCACTGATTGGTTGACTTTTGGCTGGTTGGCTTTCAGAAACTCGACGTTATCATTGATTTGCTAATTTTCAGTAGTTGTTACAGGAGTAATTCTCAGTCGCCCCTTTTGATCTTCCTTCAGCCACACCTACAGAACAGACCACCCAGATCCGTATCTGTGAAGGTATGCTTTTCAGTTAAAGTTGCCATTTAAGTAATTTGTGTCAATTCCAGTGGCAAAAAAAAAAAAAAAAAAAATAGCCCTAAGTGCTTAACTTTTTTAAAAAATATTTTTTAATTGTAATTGTTGATGGACCTTTATTTTATTTATTTATTTTTATGTGGTGCTGAAGATCGAACCCAGTGCTTCACACATGCTAGGCAAGTGCTCTACCACTGAGACACATCTCCAACCATAAGTGCCTAACTTTTAAATGAAGATGATTTATTAAATAAAGGTGAATACAGGACTTAGAGATCTGAAAAAGTCAATAAAGGATGCAGGACAAATTAAATATAGAATATGTCTTGAATATGCAGGATGGCTCACAACCCGCTTTATGAGATCATTGAAAATTATTTTTCTTTTATAGGCCAGCTTAACCAATTAATATGTATTGCTATAACAATTATCTTTGTTCTAAATTATGTCATGGTATCTGATGTTGTCAATTATGCTGTACGATGTCCGCTTTTCTGGTTTTTTTTTTTTTTTCCATTATTCAGTGTCTTCATTTTTAAAATTTTCTTTTTCATATTTAGGAAAGTTTGTGTTATTGTTCTGCTGATCACTTTTGTATTACTACTTGTATAGTATCTTTAATCTTATTTCTCCTCTTACCAAGTATCAGTCTTAAATTGTATCATTTTGTTGATGAATTATTAGTTATAGAGAATAGTGGGTTTCATTTTAGCATATTGGTACATGTATATAACATAAGGGATTCACTCATGTTTCCCCTAGCCCTTGTATAGTTTTATTTTTTACTTTTACTTCTGTTAACATTTTGAATTTTATCCCGATATATGATGTGAGGTTTAGATTCAACATCATCTTTTTTCCAAATGGTTATCCAGTTATCTGATACTTGCACTGAAATAAATGTTTATATCCCTCATGATGTATATGTTGAAATCGATCCACAAGGTGATGGTATTAGAAAGTGGAGACTTGAAAGGGTGATTAGGTCATGAGGGTGCAGCCTTTATGAATAGAGATAGTGTCTTTATAAGAAAGACCCTTGAGAGCTAGCAGGCCCCTTCCACCATGTGAGGACACAGTAGGAAGGCACATTCTGTGAGGAAGTGGCCCTCATCACCAGCACCTTGATCTTAGATTTCCCAGTTCTCTGAACTATGAGAAATAGATTGTTGTTAATAAGCTACTTCACCTATACGATTTTGTTACAGTAGCCTAAGTGGAACAGATACTGTATTAGTTTGATATAGCTACCATAACAAGTACCAAAAACTGGGTGGCTTAAAACGATGGAATTTATTCTTTCACCATTCTGGAGGCTAGAATTCTAAAATCATGTGTAAGCAGAGCTAAGCTCCCTCTAGAACCTGTCCTTGTGCAGCCTATGGCAACCCCAGGTGTCCCTTGGCTTAGAGCTGCATCACTCCAGTCTCAGTTCCATCTTTACATGTTTTTCCTGAGTGTCTGCATCATCCTTGTTTTGTGTGTGTGTGCCTGTCCCTGGGCCCAGACTCCCCCCTCTTAATAAGGACAGTTGTCATATTAGGTTAGTGGTTGCATTACTCCAGTACAACCTCACCTTAGCTAATTACATTGGCAACAACCTATTTTCAAGTAAGGTCACATTTTGAGGTACTAGAGGTTAGGACTTCAACATGTTTTTTAGGGGAGCACAATTCAACCCATTTGAGGTACTATTTGTTAATGTTTCTCTTCTTTCCCCCTTTTAAGATCTCTTCTTTATCAAATATTGAATTTCCTTACATTTCTGGAGTTTTTATAAATTCCACTGACTTATCTAATATTCAAATATTTCAATTTTATTAGCCTTATAGTATGTTTTACTATCTGGTGGAGATACCTACCTTTAAAGCTTTTGCTTCCCTAGGATTTGATTTGCTTATTTATTTCTCTTTTAAACTATTTGTGTCCAGAACATAACTCTTGCCTATTATTCTACCTGCACCTGGAGAACAGTATAGCAATGTGTAATAAAAATCTTCAACATCTACTGCACTAGGAGAAAAACATAGAAGGAATGTGTGGATCAGGGTTACAAGAAATAATTGAATTGACTATGTTTAGGGACTTTCACTTGTTTCAGGAATCACTATTGCATATAACACACTACTGCATTGATGCATACATTACACATGTAAAACCATTCTCATTAATGCCGTGTCAGTTTTTAATAAAAATTAAATATTTCTCTGTGTTTCTTCATAAAAATGTAATTGAAATGTACACATAAGCATTACTTTATGGAATCTCTAGTTTCTGAATAATCATATGAATTATTGTATTAAGGAATAATCTTCCATTAGGAGCTAGTTGTTTAAAATATTAACAAATGCTACCTGACAGTTTGTATTTTTCCCCACTTTTCAAGCTCATGAGCTGTCTCCTAGTGCTGTTTATTTTTTAAGTATTTTTAGTTGTCAATGAGCCTTTATTTTATTTATTTATATGTGATGCTGATAATCGAACCCAGTGCCTCACGCATGCTAAGCAGGTGCTCTACCACTGAGCCACACCCCAGCCCCAGTGCTGTTTATTTTTAATTTCTGCAGAATACTTTAGAATTACATAATATAGGAGATGAATTCCAGTTGGTGATTATTTAATCTAACTTCCCCCTTCTAAATGAGGAAACCAAAGCATAGATACATTGTTACTTGCCTAGTGGCCCAACCTGGGCTGTAAATCCACCTCTCCAAGTTGCTTTATATTCAAATAAACCTTAGAACTTCAGCAGCCCCCAGTGACCACATTATCCCCACCAACAGTTCCCCAGGGGATCTTGCTGTGTTAGCTCATCTCAAATTTTTTTTTCCCTTTCATTGACAATATACTTCTTAAAATTCTGTTAGCAGCAATTAGTATGAATTCAAATCAAGTAGTCATTGGACTGCTCTGAAGGAGAAGGTATAATCTGGACTGTGTCGTACCCTTTGGGCAGACAACAATTCCTGGAGGTAGGTAGTTGTGAGCCCTCAGCAAATGGCACTCCAAGCAGGCAAGGGAATGAGTGCCTTGGTCCTGATGATAGGATCTGGGCTACATAACAGAAGACAGACACTTCTGTCCCTCACTTCTGCCATTTGGATCCATATAATTTCTATCCATCTAGGAAAAGCTCCTCAAGGAGTCTAGTTAACTGCTTTTTCTTGTGCTAGGGAAACTATGAAAATAACATTCATCAAATAAACTCCATCTGGTTGGCTCTGCAGCTGTTCTTGCACCTTCAACTGATTATCTTCCTTCTCTAATATTGTATACTATCTGTTTTACCTTCTTCTCATCCTCAGCTCGCATCCCACTGGTCTAGGTCACTTGCCTTGAAGAGCCTGAGCCCTGGGACACCATTTGTTTTCATGAATATGGAATGCCATACTCAGTCATGGCTACTATCCTTGCTCATTTAAATTGAGCAACCAAAATTGAGCAAGAGAATACATAGAAAACATAGAGTGCCAAATACCAAATACATTCCTCTCTGCTTCCATCATGTAAAAGCAATGAATTGCAAAGATGAGAAGCAAAACTATCCCAATAGAACAACTGGGAGTGACGGTAAATGGATCACTCTTTCTTCAAACCTCTATCCTATTTCTTTTTTTTTTTTTTAATTTTTTTTTCCTGTGGCTGTAGATGAACAGCATGCCTTTATTTGTTTCATCATTATATGGTGCTAAGATTTGAACTCAGTGCCTCGCACATGCTAGGCAAGCACTCTACCACTGAGCCACCACCCCAGCCCCTATCCTATTTCTTTTGGAGATCTGGGTCAATAGAATGCTCTAGAATATAAGCTGCTGCCCCAGTCTTACAGCTTCGTACAGCTACTTAGAGGCAGTTCTATCAGTCCGACATCTTCAAGCTGTGACTTTGTGAAATGTGATAGGATCACTGAATCACATTGTTACGTTTCCAGCACTGCAACAACAGTGCTATAAAGCACATTCTTGGGTACAATGCCATGATACGCAGAATTCCATGTTGCTGGATCCAACATTCTGTTAGCCCTTGGATGGTGGTGCTGTTTGAGGCCATGTGAACAGGACAGACAAACGCATACTTAGAATAAGCATCCGGTCCAGTCAAGATGAATTGCTCTTTTCCTGTATGGAGAAGACTCAACTTGACATCATGTGCTGTCTTTGAAGGATGATGCCTTGTTGAAGCCTCATTGTTGCCCTCTGTTGTTGGAAGATTTCACATTCTGCAGCAGCAGTAGCGAGATAAGACTTAGTGGAAACTTGTGCTTTGGGTTTCTGCATGGTCTCCAACTCTGCCACAACTTACCCATCAGTTGTGCAGATGGCTGACAGAAGAGGTTGACTGACATCAACTGACTGAATCCTTTTGTCTTCTTGGTTGTTCACAGATATTTTCTGTAAGAGTTAGTATGTGAAACAAAGATCTTACTATCTTGTGTCCATTATTGAAGGTCCATTCATATGCCTATTTCTAAGATGTCTTTTCCTCCAATCTTCCAAACTTTCTCCTTCCAAAACCCTGACCAATCAGCCAACCCAATTGATAATTCCTTTCTTGAGTCATTTCTTTTTCTGCAAATCACATGAATATCAAGGTCTACAGTTGAAAGTTCTACCTACTGGGAAGATTTTTAAAATTATTTTTAAATTCTTTATTTTTTAATGAACAAATAAAATTGTATATATTTATAGTATAATATGATGCTTTGAAATATGTATACATTGTGGAATGGTTGAATGCATTACTTCATATATTTATCATTGTTTTCTTTTTTAAAAATTTGGTACTAGGGATTGAACCCAGGGGCACTTTACCACTGAGCTACATTCCCAGTTCTTTTTTTTTTTTTTTTTTTTGAGGCAGAGTCTCACTAAGTTGCTGAGGCTGGTCTCGGACTTGCAATCCTCCTGCCTTAGCCTCCCTAGTCAGGACTACAGTCGTGAGCCCACCGAGCCCGGCCTTATCATTGTTTTCATAGCAAGAGCACTTGAAATCTGCTCTTCTAGTGATTTTCATGTATACAAAACACTTAGGGGCCAAAAGGCATAGCTCAGTGGTAGCCTAGCATATAGGAGGATACTCAGCACTTGCCTAACATACACAAGCTTCTGGGTTCCATCCCCAGCACCACAAAAAGAAAAAAAAAAAAGAAAAAGATTAGAAAATCCCTACTAATTATAGTCACTTGAACTTATTTTTCCCATCGTTATGCTGTTGTATTCTTTGACCAACATCTTCCCTCACCCTCCCATCAGATAAGGCTCTAATTTCATTCTTCTGCATGTGGAGATCTGGTTCTTCCAATATCATTAATTGAAGAAATTGTCCTTTTTTCCATTGTGTGTTCTTGGTACCTTTGTTGAAAATCAGTTGACTGGATGGATTTATTTCTGGGCTTTCTATTCTGTTCCACTGGTCTATGTGTCTGTTTTTATGGCAGTACCATGCTATTTTAGTTTTGAAGTGTTTTTTGAAATCCAGAAGTGAGATGGCTCCTGCTTAGTTCTTTTTGCTCAAGATTTGCTATTTGGGGTCTTTTGTGGTTCAACATAAATGTTAAGATTTACATAAGAATAATTTACATTGGAATTACTTAGGAATTGCAATCAATCTGTAGATTGCTTTGGGTAGTATGTACATTTTAAAAGCATTAACTCTTCCATCCTTGAACATGGGGTAATGTTCCATTTATTTCTGTCTTCTGTTTCTTTCATCTGTGTTTTATACTTTCAATTTACAAGTCTCTCATCAGCTTGGCTGAATTATTCCTAAGTATTTTATTGTTTATTAACTATTGTAAATGAGATTCTTTTCTTGATTTTTTTTCAGATGGTGTGTTAGTGTATAGAAACATTGCTGATTTTTGTTTGTTGATTTTGTATCCTGAAACCTTACTGAATTCATTAGTTCTAATAGGTTTATGGAAGAATAATGTTTTCTATATATAGGATCATGTCATTTGCAGACATAATATCACTTATTCCTTTCTGATTTGGATGCTTTATATATTGTCTCTTGCCCAACTGCTCTGACTAGAACTTACATTACTCTATTGAAAAGGAATGGTGAGAGTGGACATCCTTGTTCGGTTCCTGTCTTAGAGGAAAACCTTTCAACTTTTCATCATTGAGTATGATGTTATCTGTGGGCCTGTCATATATGATCTTTATTGTGTTGAAGTACATTCCTTTTGTATCTAATTTGTTCAGAATTTTCATCATAAAAGAATATTGAATTTTGTCAAATGCTTAATATGCATCTATGGAGATGTTCGTGGGTTTTTTGGTCCTTCATTCTGTTAATGTGGTATATTGTATTTACTGTTTATTGACTTGAATGTGTTGGACCATCCTGGAAGGATTTAATCTATTGTTCTCTTTCCAGTGCTGACATAAGGCAGCATCCACATCCTTTTTGCCTTGCATCCACATCCTGAGCTGACGACTCAATGAACCAAGCTCAGCTTTTTCCCTCCTTTAGCAATATTCCCATACATCCATAGTTGCAAGCTGAAAAATCCAGTGCCACAGTTTTGATGACATGGGGTTGTGGACCAACTACTCATACTGCTTCCTTGTTCCCTCCAATCCCTTTCATACCCAGTCCTTGATGTGCTACTTTCACTTTACTATGGATTGCTGCTGAGCCAGCCTGTCTTTACCAAGTAGTAGTTCTAAGAAAACCAAGTTCATTATGAGAACTTCTAGCCATATGGTCACTTAATGACCATTGTCAAAAAATCTATCTCAGCCAGGTGCAGTGGTGCATGCCTGTAATCCCAGAACTTAGGGAGGCTGAGACAGGAGAATCGCGAGTTCAAAGCCAGCCTCACGGCGAGGTGCTAAGCACCTCAGTGAGACCGTCTCTACATAAAACACAAAATGGCTGGGGATGTGGCTCAGTGGTCAAGTGCCCCTGAGTTCAATCCCCAGTACCCACCCCCCCAAAAAAAGTCTTATCTCTACCTGAGTTCAGTAGCAGGACCAGAGCTATTTTAACCAATTAAGTTCCAAGTTTTCAATTCTATATAGGTTGATGAAACATACAGGTTAAGATGCATAAAGGATGCTATATGATTATATAGAATATAATTATCTGTAGAGAGCATGGTCTTGCTAGAGAATTCCACAGGACTATGCTGTGATCCTCCTATTGCAGTTTTCCATAAATTCCACAGTGTCTTCTCTTATTGCATGTATTTCTAATATCATAGAGTTTACTGGATTGTTTGGCCCAAATACTAGGATAGCTTGCACTATAGTCTGAACCAGCAACAGAGTCCTTTTCTTTCCTAATTTCTTATCAAAGCTGGCAGCCTTTTCTGGCACTCAGCACATGTCAGAGCAAATGGCCATAAATACGTTAATATCTGCCCCCAAAACCCAAAGAAGCCTATGAAGTCGGCTTGCTTCTTCATAGTGGGAATGTAAGATGCAATAATTTGCCCTCCAATTTAAATATACGTAGAACCACTGGACCTCCTAAAAATCTTTACTGGTGTGGCAGGTCCCTTAATCTCTAGAGGTCTTTCTGTCACTCTTGGGGATATACGTGCCTCACCAGGATGTCCAAGATACTCGCCACTCCTTACTCTCTTGGTCTATTTTATCTGATAAATACAATGAATAAAAATGATGTTCTGCAGAATGTCCAGACAGCTCCCAGATCTGTGAACTACATTATGACAAAGGGTATAAGAGTTAACACATATCTTGAATAAGAGTCTAAATATATACTGTTTTCCTTCCAATGACTATAAATTAACTGCTTCTGGTAACTATATCCAAGTATTGCTTCAGCTATTGTATATACATATATATTCATCTATCTCATTTTCATTTAAATTTAAATATGTTGTAAACTTTCTTCTCGATTCTATCAGTTATTTGGAAAGAGGTTTTTTGTTTGTTTGTTTTGTGGTGCCGGGGATTGAACCCAGGACCTTGTGCATGCAAGGCAAGCACTCCACCAACTGAGCTATATCTCCAGCCCCTGGAAAGAGATTTTTAATTTCTAAAATTTATGGATTTATTTTGGGGAGCTTTATTATTTCTAATAATAGTGCTTGGTATTTTGTACATCAACATAAAAATTGATATCTATCTTTAGGCCTAATGTTTTTATAAATGTTTTAAGTATTCTTTGAAATAACAGAAATTCTTTGTTGATTAAGAGTTCTGTATCATCTAGAGGCTTAGTAATTTTATGTCCATAGCTGACTACTGAGAATGATGTACTAAAATTTCACTGTATTTGTAGATTTTTCAATTACTCTTTTCAGTTCTATTAATTTTTATTTACATATTTTGATGATTATTAGGTATCTACACTTTTAGAATTTGTGTATCTTCCCAGTGAATTTTCACTAGTGTTATTATGTAACGGGGCGAGTTTGATTTCAGCATCGAGCAAGTAAGATATGACCACAAGGTGGCAGTAGCACACACAAAATTTACTTAGGTGCTCTGTTCACTGGTTTGTATGGGGTGAGGGGGTGAAGGGGGAATGAAAGCTGGGAGGCCTTCACAGCAGGAGGCCAAGTAGACAATGAAGCCTAGGCACCACCAACCTGAAGGGCAGGAGTGAACTCCTGGGGGGAAAAGGATCAGAGAGGGAGCATAGATGTCCCAATGATGTCACCCAACAGCATGGCAAGGAGTCATGGTAAGAAAACCATAAGGGGCAGCAGTAGCTTGGGGTCTCTATAGCCTAGGACTTATTTCATCTGTGCAAGCCGACTTTGGACAGTCTCATGGGGTATGTAAAGAAAGAAAGCTCTAAAAGGCTAATAATCTGCTCATTTGTGCTGTTTTAGACAATTGGACATGTAAGATTTAAGCTTGGTGTGTGTGGTTTTTAAATTATTAGTACTTTAAAATTTTTTAATTTTACATATCTATGATGTAGAGTGTAATAATTCAATACTTGTGTGTACATAAGTGTAATGATCAAATCATGACAGGTAGCATTTCCATCTCAAGCATTTAAAAAAATAATTGTTGGTAAATTCATAATTGTACATATTATGGAGTACAGTGTGATATATTTCAATAAATGTATATAATGTGTACTGATTGTATTGGGATAATTAGTATTTTGGAGATAATTAGTATCTCCTTATCCTTACCTTATGTTCGGAGCCTCTGAGCTCCTCTATTGTAGCTATTCATAAAATATATAATAGTTTATTGAGAACTATAGTTGTTCCACTGGGCTAGAGAACACGAGAACTTACTCCTTTTGTCCAACTGTGTTTTAGTACCCATTATCCAACCTCCATATTCATTCCCCATGCCCCTTCTCAATCTCTAGCAAATCAATGCGGCAATGAGCTACCATCCCGTGCCAGTTAGAATGGCTATTAAAAAAAGACTACCACCAACAACAAAAATGCTGGCAAAGGGATAGAGAAAAGGGAACTCTCATACACAGTTGGTGGAAATGTAAATTAATACAACCATTACGGAGACAGTGTGGAGGGTCTTCAAGAAACTAGAAATATATTCTAGCTATTCAATTTCTGGGTCCATATCCAAGGAAAGTGAAACCAGCATACCAGAGATACTTGCACTCCCATGTGTATTGCAGCACTGTTCATGATAGCTAAGATGGAGTCAACCTAGATGCCCCAAAATAGATGAATGGATTAAAAAAAAAATGGTACTTACCAGCATGCACAAGTCCTAGGTTCAATTCCCAACACTGGAAAAAAAAAATGTGGTGTGTATACAAAACTTTATATTAGTCAATCATTTTTAAAAAAAAGAAAAAAAGGAATGAAGCCAGGCGCAAGCCTGTAATCCCAGCACTAAGGGAAGCTGAGACAGAATCGCGAGTTCAAAGCCAGCCTCAGCAACAGTGAGGTGCTAAGCCACTCAGTGAGACCCTGTCTACATAAAACACAAAATAGGGGTGGGGATGTGGCTCAGTGGTCAAGTGCCGCTGAGTTCAATTTCCCGAACTTAAAAAAAAAAAAAAAGTGATACATAAAGTTATAGAGAAAGATTAATACTGCATGTTCTCATGTAGAAGTTTAAAAAGTGTCTGAATGTAGATTAATGATTGCTAGTGGGCTTTTAAGCTCAGCCTGTTGTGAAGACAAAACCTAGGCATCACCATTCTTACTTTATTTATGTAACACAGTGATTCTCTTTATCCTTTTCCCGCTCAACATTATTCATTTTATTTTACTCATTTTTAGGTTTATTTTTACTGATGTTTACTGTTACCCATGTTGCAATTCCCCCTGTATTTTTTGTATATTACTGATATTTGACTACATCATTTGCACATCTTTTGCTGTATTAGGTTTTCCAACTTCAGTCTCCAGTTTTTTAAAAATATTTTAATACATATTTTTGTTATTAATGGACCTTTATTCATTTATTTATAGGTGGTGCTGAGAATCGAACCCAGTGCCTCATATAGGCTAGGCAAGTGCTCTACCGAGCCACAACCCCAGCCCTCTCTTTTAATATACTTATTAAATCCCTTCAAAGTTCATGTCTTATAATTTAATCAAATTTTTAAAGGTTCTTGTGGTTCTAATGTAAAATTTACTGAATTTATGTAATTTTAGATTTATATTCCCACAGTGGTAACTATTCTTTCATGTTTAAATCTTGCTCAATTGTTTTTGGTAAAATTGTTTATAACAGATACTGCATTGTTCTTGGTGAATTTATTTTAATTTTTATTATTTTTGATATTGCAAATGAAATTTTTTCCCATTAGCATTTCAAGGCTCTTTTTGCTAATAAATTTTATATATTCATCTTGTTTCCCAATGCTTTACCAAAATGTTTTGTTTCCCTTAAACACTATGATTTCCTAGGCATGTAATCACACCCACAAAATGTTTTCTATTTTTCTTATATCTGTACTGATTATGTAATTTTAAAATCCCAGAGAGTTGCCGGGTGTGGTGGCACACACCTGTAATCCCAGCACTTTTGGAGGCTGAGACAAGAGAATCACAAGTTCAAAGGCAGCCTCAGCAATGGCGAGGCACTCAGCAACTCAGTGAGACCATCTCTAAACAATTAAACACAAAATAGGGCTGGGGATGTGGCTCAGTGGTTGAGTACCCCTGAGTTCAATCCCCAGTACCAAAAAAGAAAAAATCCCACAGAGTTGAAGACTCAGAGGTTAACTTCTAAGTTTTGTTTCTTAAATTTGCTTACTGAACACAACTGATTCATATCTTTAGTGTGACTGCAAAGAAACCTATGAGGGAACTAATGGAAAATTACAGGAAATTTGAAATTTTGGTGAATTGTCTTTTGACATTTTTATTTTCTCACTAATTTTATAATTTATTACTCTTTCCCCCTCTTCAATATTATTTTGGAAAATTACAGCCTTATAATAGAGATGAGGATTTGTTAACATTGTAGTTGACCTATTTGACTAGTGTTCTAAGAGAACAGTTGGTCACAAATATGCTTTCTTAAAATAATTGCTTGAATAGAGATTTTTAGCAAGCAATGAATCAAGCATTCAAACCAAAGGAAAATTAGACTGATAGCATCTCTGACTAAAAAGATATAGTTAGGACTTTCCAAACAGATTTTCAATGTCCTTAGAGGCCAAGCTAATAAAACTGTGTAATTGCTAAGAATTAATATGGACTGTCTAATTTGTATACTGTATTAAAATGATGCTTGCAACAATGATGTTAACTAAACTGGATTCCGCAAAAGATAAAACTAGTTGACTTTAACAATAAAGTGAGCTTCCAGTAAAAGACAAACTCAAGCATAGCCTTAGACATAGCAGCATAGTTGAAAGCTAACAGCCAACCCTGGTGGAGCAAAGGCACTGAGGAAATCCCAGAATGGGTGCATCTGTGGTTTTTAAACATTTTTTAATTCTCACTGAAGTGGAGGTCATGTAACATGATTTATGTGACTTACATCACCCTTGCTTTATTTAGTTTTCCCAGTATTTTAACAAATTATGTAGTCAATTACTGTCATTAACCTTGAAAAATGTTTCAACAGAATGGAAAAATTTCCTGCGATAAAGCCTCCACATACCAAAGAAAGAGTCAAAGTATATTCTGCGTATGTTTTTCCATCTGAATATATCATGTTAAGCACTAAGCTTTTAACTATTTAAAGTGGAAACTGTGATCACCAAATGCAGCACATACTCTGCCTTCTTAAATATCACACACTATTTATCTTGATTCATATTCATCACTAAACATCACTTGTATAATTTGATCATGATGATGTCAAGGACTGTGGTGTGCAGGATCCTATATTAAAGCTGCTATATATGTTTAATGTTCATTTTAAAAATTTATCTTTTGGTCATCTCTCCTGTTGTCAGCTATCACATTTGTTTACCTGCCTCTAGTAAAATATTATCTGTACATGTGATTTGTTCAGGAGAGATCAGATAACCAAATGTGTTAGAATTGGTTATGAAAGAAGAACATGTAGACTATGAAGATGGGGAGCTGAGGAGCTCACTTAATGCAAACATTACTAATGTCTTTCTTGGTCTTTTCCAGATTGGTCACACTGCCCTAAAAAAGAAAAGTGCAATTAGTTAGATGTTTCTGGTAGGTATCAAATAAAATATTGACCATAATTTCTTAAGAACCCTGTTAAACAGTGAAGTTTTGAAAGTCTTTGGACAAGAACAGAGTCTGACAACACATTTCTAATAAAAGACTGTGGGATCACAGTGGGGAAGGCAGAACTAGATAGATCAGCAGTTGGCTTAATTGGCTTCCCATAAACTTATTACAAATTCGGTTACAAAATACAAATGTACTTCATGAATCATCATATAAGGCACTGAAGTCAAGGCTGAGTTGTAACGTGCTTGACATATACAACTTGCTTAATTATCCACATGAATGAATCATTAATACCTCAAGCCTGCTAACCCTTTTGGATACCTGATATTTATGTAAAGGTGGTGCCCATTAGCTGAGTAAGGCATGAGTAGCTCTCTAGGTAAGCAGGAGAAGTAGTCCTCAAAACAATCATGAGACAGAGTGTGTTTCCTGAAGGCTCTAGAAACATGTATTTCAAGAGCTAAGTTACTTCTATTGTATCAATTCAGATGCATTTGATGTCTGTTTTTTAAGGTACACATATGTGACAGAATTCTGGGAAGTGGTGGCAACTGATACTACTACTACTACTTATGTGAAAGAGTTATTAAAATATCAGCTTGCTACCAGTTCCAGGCTTCTGAAAAATTTGCACAGGCAGGAAAATATTTGGCATAGCACTTTAAACATATTTTAAAAATGGAAAATGTGGAGAGGGAGAAACCCTTTATTGTGAGACCATAAACATTCTACTTTTTGTGCATTAAAATCACCCTTTTATGACAGAATTCATTTTCAATATTTTAAGTGCTCTTATTTGACAAAATTAAAGGCTGGCAATTTCATTTTAGACTACATATTTTCAGTAAATTTACCTTCTGTGACATCTAAGTATGCAAACCAATAGAACACGTCTAAAGACATGTTGCTGAGTTACAGTGAATGGTTTCACAAAAAAAATAGAAAAGCATTTCATGACCACAGACAAGAAGGATATAGAAACTCTTGGTAAAGAGGACTTTCTCCAGTCTTGTGACCAACTGTAGAAAAATAATTGGGGTGTTGAATAAAAGTCTCAGAAAAAATCCTCAAAGCCAAAGAAGTGAGAGCAATGTTGTATTTCTCTTCCACTGATAAATGGAAGAGGAAAGAACAATAATTTTGGACTTTTCAGAAACCACAGACTACATTTCTAACTAAAATTTTTGCCATTGGTCACAAGAAAGTTAAGATCAGGCTTAAATTCAAAATCCAACTGCCATGCTTAGTGAAGTGCCAGATACATATGAATGCTCCATTATTATTAGCTTTATTACTGGAAGAATTAAATGTCTTACTCCTGCACTTCTTCATGTGAAAAAGAAAACAGTAGGGCTTGGGTCGTGGCTCAGTGGCAGAGTGCTTGCCTCGCACATGTGAGGCACTGGGTTCAATCCTCAGCACCACATAAAAATAAACAAACAAAATAAAGATATTGTGTCCATTTATTTATTTATTTATTTATTTATTTTTAAAATTTTTTTTTAGTTATACATGGACACAGTGTCTTTATTTTGTTTACTTATTTTTATGTGGTGCTGAGGATCGAACCCAGTGCCTCACACATGCAAGGCAAATGCTCTGCCACTGAGCCACAATCTCAGCCCCTATTGTGTCCATTTATAACTAAAAAATATTTAAAAATAAAAGAAAGAAAACAGTAAACTGAATGGATTGTACCTTTAACAGACACATGCCTGTAATCCCAGCTACTTGGGAGGCTGAGGCAGGAGGATCACAAGTTCAAAGCCTTAAGTGAAATTAAGTTCCAAAGTGAATTAAGAAAAATATTAGGAACTTAGTGCTTAGTTAAGTAAGCAACTCACTGAGACCCTGTCTCGAAATAAAAAATAAAAAGGGCTGGGGATGCAGCTCAATGGTAAAGCACCCCTGAGTTAGAACCCCAATACCAAAAATAAAAGAAAAAGACGAACTTAAATAGCTATTATTATAAGAACTGTACTACAAAGTGGGTGTGTTTGTGCACACCCAGGCTCGGGAGGCTAAGGCAGGAGGATCGCAAGTTCAAAGCCAGCCTCAGCAACTTAGGGAGGCCCTAAGTAACTCAGTGAACCCTATCTCTAAATAACATACAAAAAAGGCCTAGGGATGTGGCTCAGTGATTGAGCACCCATAAGTTCAATCCCTAATACCAAAAAAGGAAATAAGAACTGTACTGTAAAATTAGAGAGATACTTAATTGTACATTAAAAAGAAAACATTTGAAAATATTTGGAATATTTTTCATTAAATTTACTTTGAGAATATTTTAATATTTTGTTTTAATGATTTATACTATTAAGAGAAAAATGTTCATGTAAATATAACTTTAAACTCTGAACTATTTAACATTTTAATCTGAATTCAGATATGCTTTTATTTCTAACTAACCTTCAAATTGCAGAAGCAGGTAAGTTTAGCTGTTAAGTGTTCTTGCCACCCTACCCCCAGCTGTCATTGCTCAATACAGACAGACACACATACACACACAACATGCCTTTTGTAAAGTAAACAAATCTTTTATAATGTAAATAACTGTTCCTCATTGGAACTTTTTATATCCAGTTTACTTCTTTTCTGAAATTGGGGTATTCATGTTAATGGGACAACAATTTCTATAAAGAAAAAAGCTTATCTCAGTAACCTCAAGAAATTCTTGATGGCAATATTCTTCTTCATTCACTTAAAAAAGTACAGAATGTGAAAGGCCAAAAGAGGATAAAATTACTTCAAAGATTCAAAACAAAGCAATATGAAAAATAATATATTTAACAGTATAGGGAAATTTCAAAGACTGGATTCTGTTGAAATATTAATATCAAAAGAAACAGTGTTGAACACATTGCCAAAAGTTTGATTTCTAAATTAATTAAAATCAGAAGTATTGATTTTATTGCTGAAAGATACATTAATTCTATGAAGTCAGAATGAGGCTTGACAATTTCTACATAAATGACTGAATATACTAAGTATCAAATATAAACAGTAGTGTAGCAAGAAAATAAATTGGCAGAAATAATTATTCAACCAGTAGTTATAATTAAGACCACCATCTCCAAGATTTTCTATACACAAAGAATGAGAAAATATTGTTGTAAGATTTTACAGCACACAATTGAACCAATCCTAAATCATTATTATTACACTTCTTTCTTCTTCAGTATGAGTGGACCCACATTATCTCCTGTCAATTCATTATGCTTATTATGGGAACCATCACAGGCAGGAAACTAAAAGGAAAAAAAGAATTAGTGTTATTTTTAAAATATGATTAAGTAGAAATATTTGTGAAATGCTCTCATAAAGAAAGCATATCATTTTCTAAAAAAAAAAAAAATTCATCGGATAGCTTTCCTGAGTAAGAGATACAATTCTAGAGCTAACGCAACCGCATTCTGATACCACAGCAAATCTAACAATCTAAATAATTAACTCATTATTTGGTTTAGATTTTTAAATTCTGGATGATTCCATATAAGGTTTAAAAAGTAATCAAAGATAAGTTCTAGTCTCTATGGGACACTAAATTTGAGCCCATCTCTTAAATTATTGAAATTTTAAAAGAATGGAATATAAATTTAAGTTATTCTATAATGTATATCATGGAATTTTTGAAAAAAAAATTTACTCATAATCCATCCAGATTTATGTACAAATAATTTATGTAACACTTTCTACATTTACTGTGTATTCGCTTTTTTAAAAATTAGGATCATTCTGTAATATGCTTTTCTTGATTATATTAAATCAGGATCTCACATCATTAAATATTCCTTAAAAACACGATTTGTAATAGAGTCCTAATATTCTATCATTTGTATTATGCTGTACTTTGTTATATCATCAGATAGTTTCTAAATTTTATTATGAAACATGCTATGATGAAGAATTGTACTTAAAATCTTATGATCAAAGTAGTACAAGAAAACATATTTCATCAACTACTTATAATACTCATCACTCCAAACTCCTTTTATTATACCTACCATTTACTAGCTCATCCTATGTAGGACAAATTACATGTATAATTTTACTAATTTCTCAAAAATATTTGCAATGTTGATATAGTAACAGTTTTTTTTTAATGCTGAAAATTAGAGATTAAAAATGAAGTAATTTACAGCTGGGCACAGCGGTACATGCCTATAATCCCAGCAACTCCAGAGACTGAGACAAAAGGATTGCAAGTCAGGCCAGTCTAGGCAATTTAGCGGACCCTGTCTCAAAATAAAAAATAACTGATGAGGATGTGTGGCTCAGTGGTAAATGCCACTGGGCTCAAACCCCAGTACCAACAAAAAGTAACTTGCCCAATCAAAGTTGGCAACTTGCCTGCCTTGCCCAAATGACAGGCATCAGATCTGCACACCATTCTGACTTCAATGCTTAAGCTCTTTTCCACTAAACCTACATCCCCTCTAAAAAATTAAGTGTGTTTTAAAATATATGTTCCTCTAGACAATGCTGAGCACTGGGAAAACATCAAATTTCTATCCTTATTTGTTTCTCTAACTTTTCTAATGTAAGTAGTAACAATCAGAAAAAGCAAACTTCAATTGAAGAATATGGACTTTCAATACTGACTACTAAGGGAAAATTTCTCATCTCACAGAACCTCAAAACTGGTACTTAAGAAACAAAGCAGGGGCTGGGATTATGGCGCAATGGTAGCGTGCTCGCCTAGCACGCATGAGGCACTGGGTTCGATCCTCAGCACCACATAAAAATAAAGGGGCTGGGATTGTAGCTCAGCGGTAGAGCGCTTGCCTTGCATGCGTGAGGCCCTGGGTTCGATCCTCAGCACCACGTACAAAGCAATAAAATAAAGACATTGTGTCCATCTACAACTAAAAAAATTTTTTAAAAAAAGGTTTAAAAAAATAAAATAAAATATATTCTGTCCACCTACAACTAAAAAATGAATAAATAAATAAAAATATATGCTTTAAAAAAACAAACAAACAAAGCAATTCTTACTCCACAAAATTTCATTGTACAGGCAAATGGACATCTTACCGTCTTTGAACGCCAACACCTACAATAAGCTGCTTTAGTAAGACACAAATCTTCAATGTTTATTTCATTCACCACTTTGGGGTTTTCCTTTTGTATTTTAAGATTTATCAAGCTATCCTTCTGTTGTTTTTTCTTCGGGAGGAATGGACGGACTGCAAGGTAGCCAAGTAGTGCAAGCACACCAAGGAAAGGCAATAACCGAAGCCATTCTGAAACTAAATATGTACATTTTTGTCAGAATCTGCAGTGCTCATGTAAAAACAAAACAAAACAAAAAACCCTACAAAATAGCATGTCTAGTTTGGTTCTTGAGCTTACTCTTTATCTGCTATTCTCACATTAATTTCTCATTTAACTTACCTGTGACACTATGAATAAATCACACAGTAAACCCATTTCTATCTAGGACTACCTTATGTGTGGCCTAACTTAAAACTCATGAAACTGGAAATCTGTATTTTCAGAAACCTATTTTAAATGTCCTTTCATTGTACCCATTAAATATATTTGTGTTTGTCTTTACTTTTATCAGGAATTACATTCATCATAATTATTAACAAAACTCAATGTGTGATATATTTAAATTTAGAAAACATTTTCATTCTTTTCTCCTTAATACCATGTTTAAAATCATATAACAATATCCATAAAATTTTTACCTCTGATTTATAATTTCAGATAGGAGTGTCTTCAAATGCTTCAACTTACTTTTTTGGGTAAATGTTCCTGAAGAATACCAAAATGTTGTGTAAAATCTACTACTTTAATGAATTAAAACTTGTATATATTCAGTGTTCTCATTTTAAGACATATTTTATTCTGTAAGTGTTCATTAAATGCCTTTGGAGTGCCTAGCCTGTCTTAAGATAGGGAATATCCAGAATCTTCATCATATCGAATTAGGCCCCAACTTCCTTAACAAGACTCCTAAAGCACAAGAAATAAAATCAAGAATCAACAAATGAGATGGATTCAAACTAAAAAACTGCTTCTTGGCAAAAGAAACAATCAATGACGTGAAGAGAGAGCCCACAGAGTGGGAGAATATCTTGACTACATACACATCAGATAGAGCACTAATCACCAGGATATATAAAGAACTCAAAAAGCAATGCCAAAAAGACAAATAACCCAATCAATAAATGGGGGGCTAACAAACTGAACAGACACTTCTCAGAAGATATACAAGCAATCAACAAATATGAATAAATGTTCAACATCTTTAGTACTTAGAAAAATGCAAAGCAAAACTAAGATTTATTTCACTCCAGTCAGAATGGCAGTTATCAAAAATAAAAGCAGCCGGGTGCGGTGGCGCAAGCCTGTAATCCCAGCACTTAGGGAGGCTGAGACAGGAGAATCGCGAGTTCAAAGCCAGCCTCAGAAACGGCAAGGCGCTAACCAACTCAGTGAGACCCTGTCTCTACATAAAACACAAAATAGGGCTGGGAATGTGGCTCAGTGGTCGAGTGCCCCTGAGTTCAATCCCAGGTACCAAAAAATAAATAAATAAAATAAAAGCAACAGCCGAGCATGGTGGCGCACACCTGCAATCCCAGCACTTTGGGAGGCTGAGACTGGAGAATCACGAGTTCAAAGCCAGCCTCAGCAACAGCGAGGAGCTAAGCAACTCAGTGAGACCCTGTCTGTACATAAAACACAAA
>PVHX01023932.1:0-24886 GCA_004024805.1 Geosciurus inauris
CTGCCTCTTTTGTGAAACTTTTTTTTTTTTTGGTACTGAGGATTGAACTCAGGGCTACTCCACCACTGAGCCACATCCCCAGCCCTATTTTGTGTTTTATGTACAGACAGGGTCTCACTGAGTTGCTTAGCTCACCCTTGCTGAGTCTGGCTTTGAACTCGCGATTCTCCTGTCTCGGCCTCCCAAAGTGTTGGAATTATAGGCGTGTGCCACTGCATCCGGTGAAACTTCCTAATCTGGAATAAATGCTCAATAAATGCTCTGTAGAAGTCAGGCTTGGTGGCACACACCCATAATCTCAGCTATTTAGGAGGCTGAGGCAGGAGGATTGCAAGTTTGAGGCCAGCCTGGGCAATTTAGTGAGACTGTTTTTTTTTTAAATAAAAAATAAAACGGGCTGGTGCAGTGACACACACCTGAAATCCTAGCAACGTGGGAGGCTGAGGCAGGAGAATCCCAAGTTCAAGGTGAGCCTCAGCATTTAGCAAGATCCTGTCTCAAAAAATAAAAAGGGGGATTGTGGTTGTGGCTCAGTGACAGAGTGCTTGCCTAGCATGTGTGAAGCACTGGGTTCAGTCCTCAGCACCACATAAAAATAAATAAATAAAGGCTTAAAAAAAATCTTAAGAATTTTGTGGCTGGGGTTGTGGCTCAGTGGTAGAACGCTTGCCTCGCATGCGTGAGTCACTGGGTTCGATCCTCAGCACCACATAAAAATAAATAAATAAAAATAAAGATATTGGGGCTGGGATTGTAGCTCAGCGGTAGAGCGCTTGCCTCGCATGCGTGAGGCCCTGGGTTCGATCCTCAGCACCACATAAAAATAAAATAAAGATATTCTGTCCACCTACAACTAAAGAAATAAATAAATATTAAAAAAAAGAAATAAAGATATTGCGTCTATCTACAACTAAAAAAAAATTAAATAAATAAAAATTTTAAAAAATCTTTAAAAATTTTTAAAAAAGGGTTGGGGATGTAGCTTATTAGTAGGGTCCCTGTGTTCAGTCCCCAGTTGTGTCAAATAAATAAATAAATGCTCTGTAGAATGAGTAGACTATATGATATGTATTTATCTCTTTGAGCTTTGAGAAGTGAAATCTTTGCTTCTCTCTAGCAATCGATGCCCAAACACTGCTCCTACATAGCTGGCCTTCAGATTACTTGGGACTGTCTCTGGGTAGAAATGTTCCAGGATCTTCTCCTGCCTCAGCCTCCCACGTTGCTAGGATTTCCAGGATGTAATTATATTCTCATTACCTTTAACTTCCACTCAAATACTTTGATGGACTGTGAGGTATTCATTTATTCACCATTTATTGAACATCTACTAGGTCCTGGGGATATGGGGGTAGACAGTCTCTGTCCAGTCTGGTTGGGGTGGGGAAGGTGACTGTGTCCTCAGGGCTGTCACAGAGTTGGGGGACTGGATCAGCCGACCCCAGTCAATCCACATTGACAGGCACCCCACACACCGCTCAGGGCTAATCAAGAAGCTGATTGGCTCAATGCTCCCTCGACATGTGGGAGGGTCTGAGGGAGACCCTCCTCGACAAGGGCCGCTGGCAAGTGCAGTTCCATTTCTGTGGCTAAGCCTGGCCTGAAAAGTCAAATGCCCACATCTCAGGCCTGGGGATTTGGCAGGGAGTGGGGGGCTCTTGTCCCGTCAGGCCCTAGCCTTGCCACAAGGACAAGAGGAGACAAAGGAAAGCCACGAGGGTCAGGCTCTGAACTCTGACCCCACTGCGGCCAACAGGGCCACCGCAGCATGGAGGCATCCCATCAGCTGGGCTGGCCTGTCCTCCTGTGGGAGGAACTGGACGCTCCCAATGGGGAGCTGAGGCAACCTGCATCTGGCCGCACTTGAGCACACCAGGCGCTGGGGCAACAGCTCACAGCGCGTCCTGTCTTATCATCACAGGCAGCATCACGGCTGGTCCCGTGGAGAAGAAACCAAAGCTCGGGACATCTTCCCAGGTCACAGGCCATGGAGGGGAGTACCTGGGACTCAGTATGTCAGACCTGAAACTCTGTGCTCCACACCCCCTCCCACCTGGGTGTATCACCAGATGCCCCTGCCAGGCCATAGGACATGAGGCCCTGGGGCAGGCCACCAGGGTCCTCCACAGCCCCAGAGCCAGCATACCAGTTCTTCTTTTCTTTTGGTACCAGGGATTGAACCCAGGGGTGCTCAACCATTGAGCCACATCCCCAGCCCTTATTTATTATTTATTTCACACACACACGCAAATTTTTTTAGTTGTTGATGAACTTTTATTTATTTATTTGCAGTGCTGAAATCAAACCCAGTGCCTCACACATGCTAGGCAAGTGTTCTACCACTGAGCCACAACCCCAGCCCCTAAGCCCTTTTCTATACACACATACACACACACACACTTTTTGGGGGACAGTACTGAGGACTGAACTCAGGGGCCCTCGACCACTGAGCCACATCCCCAGCCCTATTTTGTGTTTTATGTAGAGACAGGGTCTCACTGAGTTGCTTAGCACCTTGCTTTGGCTGAGGCTGGCTTTGAACTCGTGATCCTCCAGCCTCAGCCTACCGAGCCACTAGGATTAGAGGTGTGTGCCATCGTGCCCAACCGCACCAGTTATACTCCCTTGGAGCCGTGGAAAGAAGCCTCCGAGGTCGAGGAGGACCAAGGTTTGAGGAGCTGTCTTTTTTTTTTTTTTTTTGGTACCGAGGATTGAACTCAGGGGTACTCGATCACTGAGCCTCATCCCCAGCCCTATTTTGTGTTTTATGTAGAGACAGGGTCTCACTGAGTTGCTTAGCGCCTCGCCTTTGCTGAGGCTGGCTTTGAACTCGCGATTCTCCTGTCTCAGCCTCCCTAAATGCTGGGATTACAGGCTTGAGCCACCGCGCCCAGCTGAGGAGCTGTCCTGTAGCCGCCCCGGAGGGTAAAGTGGCCAACACCATTCCACCTATCAGAGAGCCTCAGGGCATGGGCCAGGGGGCTATGAAGATGACAGTGAGGCACACAGCCTGGCCAGCGCTCGGTAAGCGCTCAGCAGACATGGGCTGCGTGGCTGATGGCACACTAGCACCTTCAAGATGGGCCTGGGGACACTGGCCATACCTGCCGTCACTGCCCACCTGAACCCCAATCCCCCCTCTCTCCAGCCACAGAGGCTCTCTCAAAACAAACCTCTCCACCCACGAGCTAGCTGCCCAAGCCCTGTCCCCAGTACCTGGTCCTTGTCCTCAGTATAGGCCTGGTTTCATTCAGGAAGGCTGTTGGTAAGCAGGAGCGGCCCAGGCCCCACCCCCCGGCCTTTCCACCCGCCCTCCCCTTTCCTGGAACTGGCCTCTCTCACTTCAGCCGGAGGCCGGTGCAGTGGCCCCTGCCTATAATCCCAGCTGCTCCAGAGGCTGAGGTGGGAGGGTTGCAAGTTCAAGCCCAGACTCAGCAGTTTAGGGAGACAGCTCACAACTCCCAGCCCATCCCCTGCCACCTGCTGCCACCTCCAGGAAACCACACTGTCTCCGGTAGACCTGACTGTCCCTCTTTTCCAACTGAAAATCACCAAAGCTAACCTTTGCTGAGCAATTACTACATGCCAGAGTCTGGAGCTAAACTCCATGACTACACCGTCTCATTTAGTCCTTAAAAGGACACATGAAGTGGTGTCACTGTTACCCCACAGAAGAGGTCACTGAGGCGCTGAAAAGCTAAGATGCAAGCCGAGCTGAACCCTAACTATTCTGCTTCTTCCTGAGCATCAGGAGCAAGGACCCACGCCCCTGGTGTCATTCCCACTTCTGTGTCCCCACCTCCAGGGTGGGGTCTGTCACAGAGAGGGCCCAGAGATGCAGATTAAAGAAACAAGGGGCCCCGAGAGGCTGGGCCAGGGCTGTGGGCAGATGTGTCCCCTCTGGCTCAGCTCCTGCTGGGTTCCCATCCACCATGCTCCCCAGAGCAGCCTAGGCCGCTGGCCCCTTGGGAAGGACCAACAGAAACAGGCAGTGCTAGGAAGTACCGTTTACTAGGTCATCTTGAGTCAGCTGGACTGTCCTGGGTCCACCTGCTGCAGCTGTGGCCCCGAATGTGCAGGCAGAATGAGGTAGGTGGGTGGAGGGGCGATGCACTATCTTCTGAGCCCCAGGCTCTCCGCTGCAGCCCCTCCCTCGAAGCTCCCTGGGACGGCTGTCTTAGACCCTGGGAGAGGTGCTTCCAGGGTGGGCTGGGCCGGCCAGGGGCTGTCTTGCTTCTGGAAGAGTCGGTCAATCTGGTCAATCCGGTAGAGAGGCAGTTGGGTCAGGAATTCTAGGCCTCCCCCAGGCTGTCACCAAGGCCCCATCCAGGGGCAGCAACACCTCTCCCTTCCTGGGCGTGGCACCTGGAGGTCCCTGTCGTCCTGGGGTGTTGGTCAGCTGGGGAGGAGGGGCTCATGCTCTGAGGAGGTGCTGTTGTGCCTATACATCAAGAACTGGATGGAGATCTGAGGGCCGACGTTAAGGCTAACCGAGCAGCCTGGGCTGGACTTGCCTCCAACAGGACCTGCCTCGCGAGTCCCTTCTTCTCTCTGCCTTCAGCACCACCCTCTCGCAGGTGAGGGGCCAGGCAGGACCTCCCTGCCCCGGCTCTTGCTGCCTTCCCCCGCACGCTGCCCTGGCTCCTCATGTCCAGCCACATGCCACTCGTCTCCAAGGCCAGCAAGTCCTTCCTCAGGTGGCCTCGCCACCCTGGCCCAGGAACCTGCTGTCCTCCCACCTCATAGCATCCTGGGGCACACCAAGTGGCTGGGCCATTGGGGCCACTAGAGCTGAAGTGTTTTTCTTATCACATCTTGCAGGGACTCAGCAAATATTAAAACAAGGTCCATGTTTCCTTTCTCCCAAACAATGTCCTGTTTTGCCATTTAGAAATATTTACTGAGCACACATTGAGTTTCAGGTCACGTGGAGAGAGTTTTCAGATGTCTTTTTTTTTTTTTTTTTGGTACTGAGGATTGAACTCAGGGGCACTCGACCACTGAGCCACATCCCCAGCCCTATTTTGTGTTTTATGTAGAGACAGGGTCTCACTGAGTTGCTTAGCACCTCACCATTGCTGAGGCTGGCTTTGAACTCACCATTCTCCTGTCTTAGCCTCCCTAAGTGCTGGGATTACAGGCGTGCACCACCACACCCGGCTAGTTTTCAGATATCTTATCTGACATAATCACCCATCATCCTGGTGAGACAGTAGCCAGCAACTCAGCTGATGATCTGGAAGCACAGGTTGGCAGTCTGCCCTGTGTCACACAGCTAGGAAGTAGTGCAGGAGGCAGGATTTGAGCCCAGGCTCTCCTGACTCTAACTTCGTGGGGCTCCATGTTCCAGCTTATATTCCCAAGGCCTGGATGGAGCCACTCTTTTCTATTCCTCAGGCCCTTTGCACAATCTGTGCCTGGAACTCGCCTTCCACACCTCTGCTTGATTAACTCCTCCTCCCTCAGGCCAGCGTCAATGGCCCATGCGGTGCCTTAGCTTGCTCTCTAAACCAGGGCAGCCCCACGGAAGTACACTCTTGCTGTCTTTCTCGGCAGCACTTTGTATCACTGCAAGGAAGTAACTAGCTGACAATTCTGTGTGTCCTGTCTGACTCCCCATTGAGCTGCATGGGTCACCAGGCAAGGGCCATTCTGTCCTTGCTCACTGATGAACCCGGTGCCTGGCAGATAGGAGGTTTGAACTCTTGAAGGATTGATATGGGGAAGGAGGGAGGGGTGGGTGGGTAGTGGAGGGATGGATGGATGGGTGGATGGAGGGATGGGTGGGTGGATGGGTGGATGGAGTGATGGGTGGGTGGATGGGTGGATGGAGGGATGGAAGGATGGAGGGATGAATGGATGGGTGGGTGGATGGAGGGATGGAAGGATGGAGGGATGAATGGATGGGTGGGTGGATGGAGGGATGGAAAGATGGATGGGTGGATGGATGCGTGCATGGGTAGATGGGTGGGCAAATGGATGTGTGGGTAGGTCAGTGGATGAGTGGTGAGTGCTAGGTTGCCCGGGTAGGTGGGTAAATGGTGGGATGAATGGCTAGCTGGATAGGTAGATGGGTAGACAGACAGATGCTGAAGCTGTGCCGCCCCCCATCCCGCATCCCTGGACACCTAGAAGGATATGACAGTGTCAAGCAGCAGCACACCCAGGCTGCCCACGAGCCAGGGCAGGTGGTGCAGCAGGTAGCTGCCCTCGCTCTGGCCGACCTCGGGGTTTTTGAGCAGCACACTCAGCCCGTATAGCGTGTTTCCCAGCATCACCAGCGCGAACAGCGAGTAGGAGATGCCCTGGGTTGACCTGCGTAGGAACTGGGGGCAGAGCAGGTGGGGTTAGAGCCAGCAAAGATGGCTCGTCACTCTGGACTGTAACTGTCCATGTGTCTGTCTGCCCTGTATTTTAATACTCTGAGCTGGTTTTCCACTGTGTGCCCAGCACCCAACATGTGCCTGGAATGCAAACCAGCCTCATCGAGGGCCAGACGCCTCACCCACACTCCAACCACTTGACCCAGGCCCACCTGTGACTGTGGCCACCAGAGGCCCCACTCTCCAGCCCCACACAGACTCCCGTGGCCCAGCCGGCTCCCCACCCCGGTCCTCACCTTCGCCCCTCAGCCCCTCAGCTCAGTCGCTCCTTCTCACGTGACCTCCAATTGTTCTGAGACAGAGATAGGTCTCATGCACCCCCCAATGGCGACCCTCACCACGCCCATTTTCCAGAGGCAGAAACTGAGGCGTGGAGAGTTGAATTCACTTGTTCAAGCCAACAGTGAGGCTGGTTCCAGACCGTCTGGATAAAAAATTCTGCACCAGGCTACTTCTTTTTTTTTGTTACTGGGGATTGAACTCATGGGCACTCGACCACTGAGCCGCATCCCCAGCCCTATTTTGTGTTTTATGTAGAGACAGGGTCTCACTGAGTTGCTTAGCTCCTCGCCATTGCTGAGGCTGGCTTTGAACTCGCGATCCTCCTGTCTCAGCCTCCCTAAGTGCTGGGATTACAGGTGTGCACCACCGCGCCTGGCTACCAGGCTACTTCTTAACCCAGGAGTGCTGCCGGCTGGCTCCGGCCCCTCCAGCCCGCCCACCCCCACACTTGGGCTCACGTTGGTGCGGATCTGAGGCAGCCTGGACAGCAGGTAGAGCACGCTGGAGATGGAGCCGATCACAAAGCCAAGGATCTCCTGTTTTGTGAAGGGCTGGGGTGGGGGCAGAGCGCTCAGTGGCTAATGGGGGCTGCAGGTACAGAGAGATCCCTCCCAGAGGGTGACCCCCCACCCCACCTGACCACTCAGAGGAGAGCCAGCGCCCACCCCACTCGACCACCTCTAACCCGTGCCTCACCTTACTGCCCGGCTCCACGGACAGGAGTGTCCGCCCCCGGAAGACCTCCCTCGGGGCAGCCACGGGGCTAGTGCTGCTCAACAGTGGCGCAGTACACACGGTCCCCAAGATGAACAAGAGCACAGAGTTGATGGGCGCAGATACTGGTCATGAGGCAGGACAGAAGCCAAGGTTAGGGATCTAAGTGCCAATAGACAGCCTGGGATTGGAGTCGCAGCCTTGCCCCTAAGCTTCTAGATGCTGGGTGGCCTTGGACAAGTGACCTAACCTCTTTGAGGTTTTCTTTTTTTCTTTTCTTTTTTTGACACTGGGGATTAAACCCAGCAATATTTTACCACTGAGCTATATACCTAGCCCTTCTTATTTTTTGTTTTGAAACAAAGTCTCATTAATTTGCTTAGGGCTTTGCTAAGTTGGTTAGGCTGCCCTTGAACTTGTGATCCTCCTGCCTCAGCATTTTTTTTTTTTTTTTTTTTTTAAGGATTTAATCTCTGGGGCTGGGGCTGGGGTTGTAGCTCCGTGGTAGAGCGCTTGCCCAGCATGTGTGAGGCACTGGGTTTGATCCTCAGCACCACATAAAAATAAACAAATAAAGGCATTCTGTTCACCTACAACTACAATAGATATGTATATACATATATATGTAGATATATACACACACTAAATATATATATATATATACTAAAAATTATTTTAAAAAAGAATTTAACCTTTATTGTTTGTTTTTTGTGGTGCTGAGGATCCAACCCAGGCCCTCACTTGCCAGGCAAGCGCTCCACCACTGAGCCCCCGCCCCAGCCCTGCCTCCGCCTCCTCAGTGCCGGGATCGTGGGCACGTGGCACTGCCAGCAGCTGGTCTATTGAGCTGTAATTCTTCGTCTGTAGAATGGGTGAAACGACCTTCTCGAGGTGAAATGATGAGGGTGGCGGGGGAGGGAGTTTTCAGAAACAGAGAAGCAGCGAGACACAGTTCCCTCCTAGGAGCCTCCGCTGTCTTGTTGCCCTCCAGCTGACCTCCTCTATTGTGCCTTCTGAGTCCTGCTGGACAGAGGCAGCCCGTGTGACATTTCCCAGCTCAAAGGCTGAGGCCAGACACAGAGGAGGGGCGAGGCCATGTTTGCTGAATGAGGATTCAGTACAGTGAACCTCCCTGTGGTCTGGGCCCGGATGTGTTCATGCCCTGACCTTCCGTCTTGGCTAATTGAGGCCCAAGCCTTTAGATATGGCCTGTGTGAGGTTAGTTTTATCACCTTGCAATGGGAAATCTGCTTCCTCCCCAATTTTGGGCCCTCTTGGCTGCCCCAGAGCTCCTGCCCTAGAGCACCCAGTGCACTTACAGAGAGAGGGCCGCTTCTTGAACTTGTAATGGAAGTACAGCGTCAGCATCATCAGGTCGGCTAGGACGTAATACACAGCGGTGTAAGTCTGCAAGACAAGGGGCAGGGTCCATGCGCTGGCTGCAGGCCCAGGAGACTGCTGCATCCCAGCTAGGTGGACTGAGTCGCTTCACAGCCCTGAGCCTGTTTGCTCACCTGGAAAGGAGGAATCACCTATCCTGGCACAATGAGAGATCAGGTGGGCCAAGGGCCCCACCAAACATCCAGTCCCAGCAGGTGCCAAGGATCCATGGCTAGCGCTAACAGTCAGGACCAAACAGGACTCTGTGGTTACGTGATGCCTATGGTTTAGCCTGACACCGGAGCAGTCGAGACTTTATGATCCCTCTTGGGAAGACATTGTCTTCCTGTGATTCCCAGCTCTGCCTGGCCACAGAAGATGATGACATCTGGGGTTCCCAAAGACTTCATTTCCTCGAGGGCCACATACCCTGAAAACTTAGGGTCATAGCACCTCAGAAGCTAAAGATCCTAGCAGTTTGGGAAACTCATACTGCAGATGGGGAAACTGAGGCCCCGAGAAGGGCAGTGACTTGTCCAGTGCCACACAGCATGGCAAGCAGAAGGCTCTCTCTAGGCGTGGGTCAGGATCTTGGAGCCTGGACCTCTCCTGCTGGCTGCTCCCCAGGCCTCTCTGCCAGTGCTGTCCTTAGCTGTCCCACCCTGCTCAGGGACCCGCCCACCTGCAGGGGCAGCTGGTCAGCCAGGAAGGAGCCGATGAGGTTGCAGGAGTCTCCACCGATCCAGCCAAGGAGGAACCACAGGGACAGGGCCTGGTCCATGTTGCCTGTCTTGCAGGCCTTGATGTACTGGCTGTGGAGGAAGAGGGGACACAGCTCAGAGGCCAGGGGCTCCAAAGCCCCTTTAGTGGGCCAATGAGGGAACCTTCCCCAGAAGAGACGACCGACCCTGGTACAGGGAAGCAGGGGCAGCCATGGCCGGGAGACGGCCCAGGAGCCCCTCCTTCCTGCAGGCAGGAGCTCAGGAGCCTTTCTCAGCCCTTGGGAAGATTTCTCCTGGGCACCTTCTTCTAGGGCTGCGCATCTTCTAGAGAGAACTGAGTGATTCTCAGGTTCCCCTCCACCACACCCTGGGGCCTGCAGGGACTCAGGGTCTACGTAGAGTCCTGAAGTTTGTGTCAGGCCCTAGGAACAACTTCACAGGTTCCCTGGCTGCTCTTTTTTTTTGGATCAGGTTGGGGGTGTTGGAAGCAAGGTGGCTTTGGCGAAGGTGGCAGGGCCCAAGACCCTGAGTGCGGGGTGATATGACACGCTAAACCACAGCCTGACCGTCCTCAGAGGGCCAGCGAGGAGCACAGGCAGGGGTCCTGCCACCCTGGAACAAATGTCTCAGGCTTTGGCTTCCCTGGATGTTTTCCCAAAGGTCCCTAGCGCTGGGACGCTTTCTCTGGAACTATGGCCGGGGGATAGTATGAGCCCCAGTCCTAGAATGACCAATGCCAGCACAAGGCCACAGGGCTCCCAGCCCTTTGTGTATATTAACCCCTTCAGTCCCCACGGCCCCCATGAAGTAAGACTTATCATGATCCTCACCCTGGGGACTGAGAAGGTTACAAGGCTCAGACTCACACCCTCACCGGAGCCATCTGCTGTTCAAACTTCCCCTCCCTCCCCCTCTCCCCTTCCAGTGCTGGGGATGGACCCAGGGCCTCCCACATGCTGGGCAAGACCCTGTCACTGAGCTGCCTCTCAGGACCTCAAAGTTCTTTTCAATCATCTGCAAAAAGGAAGAAAGGAAGGAAGAGGAGGCTGAGGAGCAGCTCTGTAGGAGAGCTTGTGCGAGGGCCTGGGTTCCATCCTTCGCACCAAAAAGGAAAGGAAGGAAAAAAACTAAACAGCATCTCATCTCACTCACTGCCCAAGCCCAAACTAAGAAAGCTGTGCGCGGCCTGGCCCTTCCCACGCCATCCCATCCCACCACCCGCATCTCCTACAGCCCCTGACCCCACCCACCACTCTCCAGATCTTAGCCAAGTCTACTTCCCCTCAAAGCCATCCTTCCTCTTGGGGATGTTTCTAAATCTCCAATCTTGCCAAAAACAGCTTACAGAGCTCCTCAGTAAGGACCACAACCTCTGGCACCTGCCCTGCAAGGCCCCAGGAGGGCCCCACCCTGACTCAGGGTGGCCTTCCCCTCATCTTCAGATGGCCTGCCTGCCCCCTCCTGGGCCCAGACATGCCTCCTCATCTTTCACGACTCAGAAATAGCTCCTCCCCTGGGCTTCCTCCACAGCTCTATGGCTGCTTCTCCCTCTTGGTGACACCCAGCAAGCCCACCCCAACGAGCCCACCCTTCCTGGACTCACACTTCCTGAGGGCAGGGGCAGAGGCCAGCAGAGGCCTGGCAGGGAGAAGGCCCTCCATGAAGGTTTACCTATGACCTTTAGGCTCCTCCTAAGATGCTCTGACTTGCCTTGCCTCATAAATTGCAGGAGAGCAACTTTGTCCATCCAGGGGACCCAGAGTCCTAGGGAATAACTAGGAGGTGGCTATCCTTCTGCTGTCACTTGGGGCTCCCTCCGCAGCCTCCAACCCCTCACTGGTTCATCAGCCAGGCCCAGGCAGGAAGCAGAAGCCTCCGGAGCTCCTCAGAACTGCTGGGCAAGTTCTCGCAGGGACAGGGAGCCTCCCCAGCCTCCATAAGTCCCCCAGCCCTGTGCAGGGTGCTGCCCGGGGCCACCCACCCCACCCTCACTGCTCACTGAGCTTCCGTGGCCTCCCAAGCTCTGGCCTCTCCCTCCCTTCTTATTTATTTATTTATTTATTTATTTATTTATTTATTTATTTATTTATTAGTTGTAGGTGGACAGAATATCTTTATTTTATTTTTATGTGGTGCTGAGGATCGAACCCAGTGCCTCACACATGCTAGGTGAGCACGCTACCACTGCGCCACAACCCCAGCCCTCCCTCCCTTCTTCACTGTGACTCCCAGATTGTCTTCTCAAGGATGCCAGGATGGATGCTCTGCAGGGGTGAGGATGCATCCATCTGGCTGCCCAGGTCATGGTCCACATGGAACCTGGGAGCAGGTAATTCAGCAGAATGCAAGCCTCCAACAGGGCACTGGGGCAATTCAGCGGGGGAAGGGACAGTCTTTTCAACACACGATGCTGGGGCAACTGGATATCCATATGCAGAAGAGTGATGATGAGCCCCCACCTCACACCACACATGAAATATAACACAAATAGATCAGACATCTAAATGTAAGTTACATCTAGAAAACTCTTAGGATAAAAGAACCAATCTTTGTTCCTTGGATTAGATATGACACCACAAGAAAAAAAAATAGAAAAAGTGGACATCATCAGATACCTCTGCACACCTGCAAGAACCCTATGATAAACTAGCCAGGCGTGGTGGCACACGCCTGTAATCCCAGCACTGTGGGAGGCTGAGACAGGAGGACCATGAGTTCAAAGCCTGCCTCAGCAACAGCAGGGTGCTAAGCAACTCAGTGAGCCCCTGTCTCTACATAAAACACAAAATAGGGCTGGGGATGTGGCTCAGTGGTCGAGTGCCCCTGGGTTCAATCTCCAGTACCAAAAAAAAAAAAAAAAAGACAAGAGCAAGTTCTGAGGGGGATTTGCAGAACACGGATCCTTATACACCTGCTGGTGGAAATGTGAAGTGTACAGACCATTTTAAAAACAGTCCGGTAAGTCTTCAAAAGATCAAAGTTAGGCTGTCCACCATGACACACACCTGTAATCCCAGGTACTCGGGAGGCTGAGGCAGGAGGATTACAAGTTCAAGGCAGGTCTCAGCAATTGAGCAAGGCCCTAAGCAATTTAGCAAGACACTATCTCAAAATAAATAATAAAAAGGGGGCGGGGCTGTAGCTTAGTGGTAGAGCGCTTGCCTCGCATGCGTGAGGCCCTGGGTTCGATCCTCAGCACCACATACAGAGCAATAAAATAAAGACATTGTGTCCATCTACAACTAAATAAATAAATAAAGATTCATCAACAACTAAAATAAGTATTTTAAATAATAATAATAAAAAGGACTTAGGGATATGGCCCAGCACAATACCACCCCCACACACACCAAAAAAAAGGATTAAACAGTTACCATTTGACGGAGGAATTCTAATCCTAGCAAAATACTCAAAAGAAGTAAAAACATAAATCTACTAACACTTGGATGTGAAGACATATACAACATGAATCACAGTAACTAAAAAAGAGCAACAACTCCAATGTCCATCATAGATGAATGCATGAGCAAAACGTGGTATGTACATAGAAGGGAATATTACTCAGCTATAAAAAGGACTGAAGTACTGATACATGGTACAACATGGATGACTAACCTTCCTTTCTTCCTTCTTTCCTTCCCTCCCTCGCTCTTTCCTTACCTCCCCACTTCCAGTTGAACCCAATGATGAACCCAGACTAATTCTATTTTAAGTTTGGGAGCCATCTCATCCCAAGGTCATAAAAAAAGTTCATTTTTGTTCAGCTTGTTAGGAATTCTTTTTTTTTTTTTTAAATATTTTTTTTTAGTTGTAGCTGGACACAATGTCTTTATTTTATTGCTTTGTATGTGGTGCTGAGGATCGAACCCAGGGCCTCACGCATGCGAGGCAAGCGCTCTACCGCTGAGCCACAATCCCAGCCCCGTTAGGAATTCTTACACGTTCCTTGAACCCCTCAGCACCTGGATTTTTGAGTAGATAGCTCTGACTGGGTAATCACTCTCCCTAAAATTTCAACGATACCTCCAAGGTTAAAGGCTGAGTTTACTCCCTACCTAGAGATGTTAAACTGTAAGTTCTATAATTTGCTATCTGCTTCTGTATGATGCTTGCCAAAACCCTACTTTTGAGCCGGGCTTGGTGACACATGCCTGTAATCCCAGCACTTAGGGAGGCTGAGACAGGAGAATCTTGAGTTCAAAGCCAGCCTCAGCAATGTCGAGGCACTAAGAGACTCAGTGAGACCCTGTCTCTACATAAAACACAAAATAGGGCTGCGGATGTGGCTCAGTGGTAAAGTGCCCCAGAGTTCAATACCTGGTACCAAAAACAAAAAAACGAACACACTCTACTTTTGTAACTTTGATATAAAAACCTTTCTGCTCTAAGACCAAGCTGCTGATCTCTGGCCCTGTTTGCAGAGAGAGACAGCTGCAGTACAGCTAATGTGCACTCAATATAGGCTTGCTTAATTTGATTTAAAATTGGAGTCAGTGGTCCTTTCTTTGAGTCGTGGGTTCAACACCAAAAGTACTCTACCACTGAGCCACATTCCCAGCCCTTTTTATTTTGTATTCTGAGACAGGGTCTTACTAAGTTATTCAGGGCCTCGCTAATTTGCTGAGGCTGGCCTTGAACTTGATTCTCCTGCGTTGGCCTCCCAAGTTACTGGAATTGAGATTGCAGGTGTGTGTCATTGTGCCGAGCTTTTTTTCTCTCTCTTTCTTTGAGACAGAGTCTACCTATGCTGCCCAAGCTGGCCTTGAGTTCCTGAGTTCATATAATCCTCCTGCCTCAGCCTCCCAAGCAGCTGGATGACAGGCAGGTAGGCACCACTGCACCAGCCACATGGATGAATCTTGAAGACCTTATCCTAAGTGAAAGAACCTAGTGTTCAAAGTCACATATTGTATAATTCCATTTAAGTCAATGATGAAATGTCCAGCTCAGGCAAATCTACAGAGACAGAAAAATGAGACAAGTGGCCACCAGGAGAGAGGTTTAGGGGAAAGGAGAAGTAACTGCTAAAGAGTATAGGTTTCTTTCTTTCTTTTTGGTACCAGGGATTGAACTCAGGGCACTCGACCACTGAGCCACATCCCCAGCCCTATTTTGTGTTTTATGTAGAGACAGGGTCTCACTGAGTTGCTTAATGCCTCACCATTGCTGAGGCTGGCTTTGAACTTGCGATCCTCCTGCCTCAGCCTCCCAAGCCGCTGGGATTACAGGCCGGTGTGCCTGGCGGGATATAGGTTTCTTTTTGGGGTGATGCCAATGTTCTAAAATGAATTGTGCTAACAGTTACACAACTCTGGATCTACTAACTCTGGATTTATACATTGAAATGAGCCAGCTGTACCACATGTGAATTCTCTTAAAAAAATTTTTTTTGTAGTTGTAGATGGACAGAATGCCTTTATTTTATTTATTTTTATGCGGTGCTGAGGATCGAACCCAGTGCCTCACACATGCTAGGCAAGTGCTCCACCACTGAGCCACGACCCCAGCCCCATGAATTCTCTCTTA
This sequence comes from Geosciurus inauris, assembly GCA_004024805.1. Lineage (NCBI taxonomy): Eukaryota > Metazoa > Chordata > Mammalia > Rodentia > Sciuridae > Geosciurus > Geosciurus inauris. Next base: position 15,008 of record PVHX01023932.1, read on the forward strand.
CCAAAGCTACTAAAACCATACCAAGCCCTGATTAAACCATTATCTTGGTCCCTCACGATAAAGAGAACAGTTCTTTTTGCTGTTGTTGTCCTGGGGATGGAACCTGGGGCCTCACACATGCCGAACACACGCTCTACCTCTGAGCCAGGAGCGCGTTCCTAACACTGGAGGACGCGTCTCAGCGGCAGCTCCCTCACTGACCTCCTTGACCCGCCCCATGCCGCCCAGTCAAGCGCTGTGGCACTGTCCCTTCTCTCTGGCACCTGCTGTTCCCTGACGGGTGTGCTCTCTCCCACACTCCAGTGTTTACCTAGGCGACAGCTCCCGGCTCAGGGTGGACCTCCTGGCCCTTTCTGCGGCCGCCTCCTGCCTCTGCGGACTAGGGAGGCGCCCTCTCCTCTGCTTCGTGTAATGAAATGACGATGCCGCACCAGTGCGGGCTTTCCTGCTGGCGCACGTGTATACGAAGGCCCAGGTGTACCTTACACCCCCAATGCCACTCTTGCAGCAACGGGGGGGGGGGCAACCTGTCCCCACTTTACCGATGAGATGGACACAGAGCAGTGATGTGATTTGCCCAGTGGGTGGCAGAGCTGAGTGTGGACGCCCCTGACCCCTGTGCTGTCAGGTACTGTGTCCTTGGACCCCTATAACAGCAGTGGTCACACTACAGCTCTTTTCTCCACCCCCAAGTCTGTCCAAGCTCTGAGGTCAGGAGCCTGCTTGCCGCCTCCAGTCTTGCCCCTCCCACCTTCCCAGCTGTGCAACCCAGGGCCAGTTCCTTAACCTCCCTGGGTTTCAGTTCCCTCCTCTGTCAAATAGGGAAAGTACCTCTGTCACAGGGTTGCTAAGAGGATCACATGGGGTAAAAACATCCAGCCCTTGGAACCGAGCCAAGTACATAGCAGGTGCTCAATAAACTGTAGCAAATGTTATTATGTCTCTATCAGCATTGCCCAGCATGAGGCCTGGCTTACTGGGGGGCTCCATGCAACCCCTCCAGAGCTGGCTGGAAACCTGTGAATGTGGCTGGAGGAAGGGAACGAATACACCTGGCCTAGAGGCCAGCACAGCCACTGTCCCTGCCATACTCTGCCACCAGGAACTACTCACGGGAAGGTAGAAGCTGCAAAGCAGAAAATGGAGATCAAGCCCAGGCCCACGCTGGCCTCATCCCAGCCGTCCTGGGCACATTCGCCAAATACATCCCATATCCATTGGCTGGATCCATTGGGGCAGTCGGAGAAGTTGCCAGGGCCCAGTTTCCTCCGGACCATGGCTGCACAGGGAGGGCCCCTTGCCTGTGAGGGCTGCGTGGGAGAGGAGGCGCTGGCGTGCGGAGCAGGCAAGGGCTGGTTCTACAGGGAGAAAGAGAGGAGGCCTCAGCAGTGGAAGGTCCAGCTCCTGTCCGTGGTCATCCTGACCCATGCTCACCTGGGCCCAATCACCTGCCCCTGACCGAGCCCCTGAACCAGAGGAGGAAGACGCAGTCCTCACCCACAGGATCCAACAGGCCTCTGGGGATACAGATCAAGTCAGACTGACAACCTCCCACACGTGCTGGGGGAGTGCGGGGTCTGTGGTTGGGACAGATGCACTCACACCCAGCTGTGAAGCCGCAGTGTTAGCCTCTCAGCCCGGCCCTCTCTCCTTAGCAGTGGGGTAACTGCTCTCCTAAGCAGCCTCCTATGGCTGTCGTGCTGCTTAAACGAGTTCATACAAAGAGCACGTGGAACTGGACCCCCAGTGTCATCTTTTGTCATCTTTTGTTATAACCCACGAACATTTAGATGGATTGTTGTTTTTGTTGTAAATTATTCCACGAGGGTCTGTGAGGCCAGGCCGGTCAAGTTCGTGATCTCATCGGAAGGAGAGCTGCCTATGCATTGGTCAGATGAGAATGAGAAGAAGGTGACCCCAGGTGGCCCAGGTGGCTGGGACACAAACTCAGGATGCTCAAGCCTGTGTCCCCCCCACCAGGAGCTCCCGTGGCCCATGGGAATTGACAGCCACCTCCCAAGCCCGAACATGACTGGTACAGGGGCCAGTACGGAAGGTCCCTCCCAGGACCTGGGCTCCTGGGACAGAGTGGAGCCACCACTGCCTGTATGGTAACCTACAGAGGGGAGAGGAAGCAGGGCCTGGCCAGGGCCACCTTCGTCCATGACAGTCACCACCATCCTGACCACCAGGCTCTGTGCTAGGCACCTGTCCTATACTAGTGTCTTCTGTGCTCAACTTGACTTGAAGAAGCAGGGTCTACTGATAGATCCAGGAGGAACCTGAAACCAGTGTAGGGCAGTGATCTGCCAGGGCCACCCGGACAGGAAGCAAAGGACCCAAGCGCAGGACCAAGCCCCAAAACCCTGCTTGCAGCTGCCACGCCCCACTGCCTCAGATGCTTCTGTCCCTGCTTGTGCAGAACCTCCTGTGGTCTGGCAGAGCTGCGGGCTCCTGGCAGAGGAGAAACCTGGCTTCCCCTTTTCTCACTGTGCCAAGAGGGGGTTTCCTCACCCAGGCTGGGGGTGTGCTCCAGCCACCTTAGTTCCTACTTGTGCCGGGAGCCCTGGGCTCCTCATAAAGCAATGCACTGGATGGACCCAGGGAAATGCTGAAGTCGCAGGGATCAGGCAGACTCAGGGAGGGAAAGGAAGCGAGTCAGCTCTTTTTCTCAGGAAGCTGAGGTCCTCGGCTCAGATGTGACTAGCTGTGCTCAGAAGCCCTGGTTCTGAGGACAAGGGCGTCCCAGGTCACTGTCTGCCCTGCTCATTGCAATATCTCCAGGACTAGGCGCAGGGTGGCTGAAGGGCTCCTCCTGGATCTTAGTGACTACCCTTGATGGAAACACATACCTGATGTTTGTCATTGGCACCCACAAGGCTACCCCCAATGAACACTCATCCAGGTAAGAACTGCACCTCTGCAAGGCCACAGGCATTTCAAATCCAGTCCTTTTGTTCCCAGCCATCCCCCACTTGCCTGCCTCCCTCCCTGTCCTCCTGTGGATTCTGAACAGGCTCCCACAGGGCAACACGGGTCCACTCACTGTCCCTCTCACCTTCTGCCAGGGTAGGGAACAGTGTCCCATTTTACAGATGAGGCTGAGTGGCCTTGGGCAAGTGAGTCAATCTGTCTGAGCCTGTCTATAAAACAGGGCTAATGACACTCCGTCCTTGGGGTGGCTGTGCTGACGAACTGCACATAACCCTCTCAGCCCACGTCTGATCTAACTCATGCTAATGTCTGATTTGAAAATGAGAGTCTAGTATCTTGACCACCCTAGGACCTCTTACTCACTCCCTCCTTTCACCAGATTAAGGCAAAAATGGAGTGGACCAGGATTCTGGGTTCACACAGGACCCTCCTCCTGCTTCTATTTTTTTTTTTGGTACCAAGGATTGAACTCAGGGGCACTCGACCACTGAGCCACATCCCCAGCCCTATTTTGTGTTTTATGTAGAGACAGGGTCTCACTGAGCTGCTTCGCGCCTCGCCATTGCTGAGGCTGGCTTTGAACTCCGGATTCTTCTGTCTCAGCCTCCCAAAGTGCTGGGATTACAGGCGTGTGCCACTGGGCCTGGCTCCTTCCCTCTTCTTAAAGAATTCTGGTACACATGATGCAAGTTGAGAAAGGATGAGATAGAGAGAGCATAGCCCCACCCAAACCCTCTCCTGGATCCCAAGGGAAGCCAGGGAGATGGCTTCCCACCAAAGCAGAGCAAGTGTCCACCTTGGTTTATTGGATCGAGTCCAAATTCCTTGAGGGCAAGGCCCCAAGACACTCCCAGAATGGCCCTCCTAACTTTATCTCCTGCTCCAGGTCCTCAAAGAGTCATTTCACGGTCCCAGGCATCTTCACATGCTTTGTCTTCCCCTAGGAAGATCCTTATCACCCTTGAAGGCCTGGTAAAGACATACTGTGACCCAGTTCTGAACCGCCCCATCCAAGAGGCCTAGCAAGAGGCAGCCGGACAGGACCCGCTGCCTCCTCCCCTGCTGTGGGCCACACATGAAGAAGGCCTGACCGCAGTCCTCAACCACCACTGCTCTTTACACACGCTCTAATCCTGGTTGTATATGTCCTATTTACCCTGGTTGTATATGTCCTATTCTCAGGGCCGATGACACTAGCTGCACAGTAAAGGTTTAGTAAATGTTGACAGAGAGAAAGAGGAAACAGGAGGGAAGAAAGAATCAGAAAAAAGGAGAAAGGGGGGGAAAAAAGATGAAAGGGAAGAAGAAAAAAATTGTGACCTCAAAGGGCCTGGGGTTGAGGACAAGAGCTAACCTGCCTGCTGCCTGCACAGTTAAATGAGATAACCCAGACCCAGCCGTTAGCACCGTGCCTGGCACAGGGCAAACACTCGATAGTAACGTTCAGGGCTGGCCATTCGTCTGCTCTTGCTGGATCCCACTCCCACCCTACCCCACCCCACCCGGGTCCCAGGCACACAGTAGCCTTCAGTAAGTGGAATGGACACGACCCTGGCCAGTCCTCACATATCTAAATCCACCCTCCCCCAGCAAACACTTGGAAACTTGCCCTACGCCTGGCGTGGGAGAGGACAATCTGGGCTCCCCTCCCTGCACACCTGGGCAGAATGTGGCGTGGAGCGTCCTGGCTTGAGGATTCCACCCACTCCAAGCCTCCAGAGCGGCGGCCACAACTCCCTCCTGGTGACTCAGCCTGGCGCGGGCCGCCTGTTTAGAGGGATAATGACAGGGCAGCCGCTGGGGCCAGCGCCGCGAGCCCCCCTCGCCCTGCCCGCCCGGGGGAAAACAAAGCCATCAGAAGCCAGGGGGGTGGTCGACTGGGACCAGCAGGTGAAAAGAGAACCCGGACCCGGACCCTGGCCAGGCCAGCCCGAAAAGCCGTGCTGATCGCCCGGGAGAGCTACCCGGTGCCGGCCCGGTGTCTCGCCCCAGGATCTCGCGCCACCGGAGGGGACAGAAGCCCGGGACCGTGCAGAGGCTGGAGTAAGGTGCTGGAAAGACGTGGCAGAAAGCACCGAGAGTCCCGACCCCCAGCCTTGGGGTCCGCTGCCAGCCCCCAGCCATCTCACCACGTCGAGATCCGCCGCAGAACCAGGATTCTGGTTTGGTCCCAGCCTGGGTCAGCTGACAGCGCCGTGGCCAGGCCCCCGAGCCGCGCGGCTCCGCCTCTTACGCCGCGCACTTGTCAGATGGTCCCTGGAGGCGTCGCGGCGCAGTGTGTTGCGCCGGAAAGCGCCGCGCGCCGGGTCCTCGCTCCGGACCGCCTCAACGCTCCTCCCACGTTGGAGGTGGGGCCCGCGGGGCCCCAGCGCGCAGGCGCAGTCCCATGCTGCTCGCCTGGTCTCGAGCCGTGCGCAGCGCCGCGGTCCGCGGTGCGCGTCGTTTGGATCGGTCGAACGCGCTCACTGTCATCATGTCCCGGCCGCCGCCGTCTCCTCGGCCTGCCTCGGGCGCCCGGGTCCAACCTGCCACGGTGCTGGGCACCATGGAGATGGGGCGCCGCATGGACGCGCCCGCCAGTGCCAGGGCAGTGCGCGCCTTCCTGGAGCGCGGCCACACCGAGCTGGACACGGCCTTCATGTACTGCGACGGCCAGTCTGAGAACATCCTGGGCGGCCTGGGGCTCGGGCTGGGCGGCGGCGATTGCCGAGGTAACAGTCGCGCCTGACCTCGCCCTGCCCGGGGCAGCGCTGAATCCCTCCTGACCTGGCGGTGCACTGACCACGGCGGTCAGCATCCACCCCCACGGCTCAGTGAACTCCAGGCTCCTCAGGAACATCTAGCGCCAGACAACTGAACGGTGCTTTGCCGTGGCTTCCTTTCCTCTTCTCTGGTAGCTGCAATCTCCGAGGCCCCCAGCCTGTCTCCCCCGCCCCCCTGCATCCATGAGCACTCTTTTCTCCTCCTGGTCTTTGATCAGTCCCTTAGATTTTGTCCTATGCATCTGGCAGTGCCTCTGGGGCTCAGGGAGGACTGTGGGAATGCCAAGGACCCAACTAAAGAAGTAGGAGTGGTAAGGCTGGGGGTGACAATTAGGCTTCTGTGTCTGTTCTGTGCCAAGCTTTGTCGTGCCATTGTGGGAGGGAAGGTAACTTAGCCACTGAGGGCTGTCATTGCCCATTGGGTGCAGAAGAGCACGCTTTGGGGGAGGACACTGGGGAAGCAGTAGGGAGGGCTCAGAACACGACCTGGGCCTTAAAGAGTCATTAGTAGTTTCCTTGAGGGAGACTATGAGAAGAGGCCTAGGCTTTAGCTGGACAGAAGACTTAGCTTGGGGATGCCAAGGTCATGGTATGTGCAAGGATGGCCAGATGTAGCTTGACGAGGATGCTGTGGGGACTGCCCTTCATTAGCTTTGTGCCACTGGAAGTGCCCAGGACAGTGCCTGGCCTCCTCTTCACCATCCTGAGCCTCCTCCTTCCCATCCCTGAGCGATGGTCTCTCTGGGCCCTCCTTATATTCACAGCTTGGTGGATCTAGAGGGACAGATGGGAATGTGTCTCTGGCCACACTTTCCAGTTCACTGGCTGCCCCTCGTTGGTAATGCAGATTTTGTTTCTGAATTGGTTTTTCTTCTTTGAGGCCAGGGATTCACTGGGCCAAAGTCCTCAGACCAGACTTGAGGCAAAGTTCACACAAGAATGACTGGGCAGCTGTGAACAAAGAAACTGTGGACTTTTCTCCCATATCCAGTATGATCAGAGGGCACTCTCTGACCTGCTGAGTTGACCTTGCCAAGTAAGAACCGTGCAGAACCTATTCACCCAGTCTAGATAGCTGGGATACTTCACAGGGGAAGGAACAAGGCTAAGTTAACTCACTGCCAAGTTGCTTAGGTGGCAGAACACTTGTTCTCATGAGGATGTTACTGGTCTCCCTGCTTCCAAGCCTGCCCTCTGGAGTTCCTTCTCCATCCTGCGGCCAGAGGGAACTAGTGGACTGGTTCATACCCAAGCAAACATGGGAATGATCAAGCCCAGATTCAGCGGGAGGGTATTTGAGGTCTGATCTGTGACCTGTCTCTTGTCTCATGCCCCACAACTCCCTGCCCTGGAACTGACAGTCTTATAACTCAGAATTGGAGCTGTGCTGCCCCACAGCTGTGTTTGCTTACCTCTGTGACTTTATGTCCCCAGGTTGTCCTTTGTTAGCTAAGACTCTCTCCTGGGCACTGCACTCGAGATCATCCCTGGAGAAAGCCTCCCCTGGACTCCAGGGTTGGCCTCATGCGTCTCAGGTTTCTGTGGCACCATGCGCATTTTTCCTACTGCACCTACCCATACTGTAGTGACCCCCTCTAGACTGTGGCTTCTGAAGGGCAGAGATCCGTGTGCCTAATTCACTGCTGCCCCCTTGGTCTCTAGCACAAGGCCTGGCACAACCAGCAGTTTGGTGACTAATGATGGTGACCAGAACAAGGGTGAATATTGAGACCTTAGATTTCAGGTATTTTTTTAAAATATTTTTTTAGTTGTAGATGGACACAATATCTTTATTTTTATGTGGTGCTGAGGATCAAACCCAGTGCCTCACGCTTGCGAGGCAAGCGCTCTACTACTGAGCTACAATCCCAGCCCAGATTTCAGGTATTTTTTAATACCTGTGACAGCCATGTGGGGACAGTTATATTATTTGTCACTCCCATTTTACGGATTAGGGAATTGAGACTTGGGGAACTTGAGTAATTTAGCCAGTCAATATCCACTAAGTGGTTCTAATAAGTCACTTAACCATTACATTCTTCTCCAAGTGAAAATTGCCACCAAAGCCAACCCTTGGGATGGAAAGTCACTGAAGCCTGACAGTCTCCGGTCTCAGCTGGAGACATCACTGAAGCGGCTGCAGTGTCCCCGAGTGGACCTCTTCTACTTGCATGCACCTGACCACGGCACACCTGTGGAGGAGACGCTACGAGCCTGCCACCAGCTGCACCAGGAGGTGAGGGTGGCCCCAAATTCTGGGAGGTGACTTCTGCTCCTCTCCTCATCTTGGCACTACCAGGGGTATGGGGGCACTGGGGCATCCAGAGCAGAGCTGGGGACACACCCGCCATCCCAGCCCCCCCTTCCTGCTCTCCTGGGCTGCTCTGGGTCTGACTGTGTTCTCACCCCACAGGGCAAGTTCCTGGAGCTTGGCCTCTCCAACTATGCTGCCTGGGAGGTGGCTGAGATCTGTACCCTCTGCAAGAGCCACGGCTGGATCCTGCCCACCGTGTACCAGGTGAGGGCTCTCTGGTGTGCTGGGGCTGCAGAGGCCTTGGGCTCCAGGGCTCTGCTGTTCCTGGGCTTTCCTTGCCCTCTGACTGGCCCCTGTGCCCTCTACCTATCAACCACGCCCCATCTCAGAGCCTGTGGGTGGGTCCCAGGTGCCCTCAGGCCGAGCTCCCCAGGCTGGCCCCTGGCACGTGCTTGCCTCCTGCTTCAGTGTGCACCTGGGTCTCTTCCCTCCCGGCCCTGCTCCCTGGGGGAGGTGCTCAGGTCTCAGTTAAGTGGCTCTTCCTCTGGGAGCCCCTCCTCACAGTCCTAAGGAGCCTCCAATCTTCAAACCTCACATGTACCCACTGTGATCTTAGAGCCTACCTTTATTGTAATTCTCTTTTGTCTTTTTGTGGGGGAGATTCTAGGGATTGAACTCAGGACATTTTTAACATTGAACCACATCCCCAGCCTTTTTTTATCTATTTGTTTTTTTTTTAAGCAGGGTCTCACTAAGTTGCTGAAGCTGGCCTTGAACACTGGCCTAACACTCCCTCTTCATTTCATACTGGTACTAGTGTTTAGAAATAATTGTTGAATGCTGAGCATTCTGGCTCACACCTGTAATCCCAGCTAATGAGAAGGCTGAGGCAGGAGGATCCCAAGATTGAGGCCATCCTGGGCAACTTAGCAAGACCCTGTCTCAAAGTAAAATAAAAAGGGCTGGAGATATAGCTCAGTATTAGAGCACTTTCCTAGTATGTGTTAGGCCCAGAGTTTAATCTCCAGTATTGGGGTGGGGGGAGAGGGAAAGAGGGAAATAAAGGGTAGGATCAGGAAAGATCTGGGCTGGTGTGGCCTTAGAATTGAACAAGAACAAACTGGTGGTACACACGATGCTCCCAACTACTCTGTAGGCTCAGAAAGGAGGAGCACTTGAGCCTAGGAGTTCAAGGGCACCTGAGCCACCTTAGCAAGACCCTGTCTCTTAAAACAAGCAAGCAAGCAAAAAACAGTTCAAAAAATATATTTTTTTTTTTAAAGGAAGGCTGGTGAGACTGGGGCTGTAGCTCAGTGGTAGAGCGCTTGCCTAGCATGTGTGAGGCACTGGGTTCGATCCTTAGCACCACATATAAATAAGTAAAAATAAAAAGCCCATCAACAACTAAAAAAAAATTTTCAAAAAAAATCTCCAGGTTGTTGCACTTGGAAAAAAATAAATATTTTTAAAAAATAAAATAAGGAGCTGGGTTGTGGCTCAGAGATAGAGTGCTTGCCTAGCACATCTGAGGCACTGGGTTTGATCCTCAGCACCACATAAAAAATAAATAAATAAATAAAATAAGAAGGAAGACGCTGCCGCTTCCCTTGATACACCTACCCTCTAACCCTTCTCCTTGCAGGGCATGTACAACGCCACCACTCGGCAGGTGGAAACCGAGCTCTTGCCCTGCCTCAGGCACTTTGGATTGAGATTCTATGCCTACAACCCTTTGGCTGGTATGGGCTGCCCTGGCGACAGGGCCTGCTGGGGTGGGTGGGCATTCCTGGCCCTGTCTCTGCCTGTTCCTGCCCAGGTGGATGCCCAGCCCAGGCCCTGGGAAGTAGAGGGGGCTTTGACAGAGGCTGGGCTGCACCCCTCATTCCTCTTGGGTCCCCCCTACTCCCCAGTCGGGATCTGTGAGGGTGT
>PVHX01023933.1:0-24864 GCA_004024805.1 Geosciurus inauris
AAAATAAATAAAAATTATGATTGCATTGATATTTTCAAATCAATCAAATTTATTTTGAAAGAAAATTTTGAAAACTGAAATGTAATATGGCACTTAAAAATAATAGTTTTTGTTTAATTCAAATTGTAGAAATCTTAATTTCTTTAAAATTAGCTTATTTGAATAATAAAACTTAACAGACATATAAAATTATTCTATTGGAATAAGAGTAGTTTAAGAAGTTTTTATCGTATCAATGCATAGAATAACATTTTGATTTATATTAGCATATCACTATTCAATCTTAGGAAAAAACCTTAATTATTTTAAATTAACTTTTCCGTGTGTTCATAACCAACTTATTATCACTTACTTAGACCTCCCTGTATACTACCATAGAAAGATTTTTTTATTCAGAAATATTTTCCTTTTATTCAAAGTCTCCAACAAAGTCTTTCTTCCAGAAACATTTTTTTCTCTTAAAATTCTCTAATTTTTCTTTACTCTTTGTAGAAGCATTATCTTTCTTCACATTCAGAATTCTCCAATATGTCTTTCTTCTCTGTAGAATTCTTTTTGTTTAAATTTTGAAACAATCCCTCTAAATCTCTGAGCAACAAAATTGTAAAAATTTGTTGTTTTTTAATAAGAGAAAATATTTGAATTGAAAGGTAGTCAAAACTTTTGGACTCCTTGAATATAGAATTATAACTGTTTACTATTTTCTGAAAACATAAACAATGTTTAAGTATAGAATTATACCTGTTTGGAGTTAACTCTTAGTAACCTTGTTTTTTATTGTTTTTACTAGTTGTTTTTAGTAAGGGTACATAACAATTATAAATCTTTTGGTCAGATAAATTTATAAAAACATCAGTAATGTTAAGTATGTTACCCCATGTAATTCAAGGAGTTAATTAAGATTACTTGATATTATGTCTAATAGTATCTTAAATTTTTAATTCATAAGTATCTCCTGTAACAAAAACTTATATAATTAATTTTATTTACCTTAAATTTAATATTTTTATGTTTAATTATGGAAGTCAGGACATCAAGCAAATACAGATATAAATATTAGTTATGTTTTTCCTGTTGAAGAAAATTGTTACACTTACATGGCTATAAACTTTATTATAGAAATTAGTAAATTTTATTAATTGTTTTATACCTAAAAATTTTGCCTTAATAATGTTAAAAATATCTTTATTTTTATTTGATTACCTAATTTAAATTTTATTAAATCACATAAATTAAAATTATTTGCATTTATTTTTATTTTACTTTTAAATCGTGTGCAAATTTTATTATGACGTGACTTAATCTTTAAATGTAACGTAATGTAATCTTTAAATGTAATTGTAAGGCAGGCCCACTCTAAAGAATATAATCAAACCTGACAATTATAAAAAAATTGTGAAAAGAAATTCAGGTTGATGGCTTTTGGTTTTAATAATTCTCAGATTCATTCTTATTAATATTCCTAAAAAGTAAAAAAAAAAAAATCCATTAAGTAGCAAAATTAGAACATTACTTATTAACATTAAAACTTTTTTTTAAACTCTGATTATCAGTTTATCTGTAAAGAAAATGGGAGAGATTAGGGGGTTAATTTCCTTGGAGAAATATGTTAATGGAACTGGGAATTACACCTCATTAACTTAGCATTAAAAAAGTTAAGCACAGACACACCAGCCATTAATATAGCAAAATGAATTGCATATTTCCCTTATTTGAAGAAGATTGTTCTTTCAAATTCAGCCTGTAAAGATTCCTTTTATTTAAGTTAAATATAAAAGAAAAGGTTTCAGTTGGGTGCTCACTTTTAAGACAGAGGCTTCAGAATGCAGGTGTGGTGAGCATGGGCGAAGATGTTGAGAAGCCACACTTGGCAAAGGTGGGAGAAACTTCCTTTGTTTGAAACCCCTGAAAAGTTTACAAAAAGCTGTTTATGTGTTGCATATGACGTAACATTCTGCCCATAGTACTGGAGTCTCCAATTTGTGTATCATTTTTCCCTGAGTGTTTCTGCTCCTGCAGTTGATCATCCAAAGTTAGAAGACTAGTGGCTTTGGCAGGGTTTGCAGGACAGGGGGTTGCTATGTTTGTTTTTGACAGGTTATGTGCCCAGCATTTTTTATCAAGTTTTGATTTCCACAGCAAGTAATACTCTCCCAAAAGTCAGGCTTTAGTTAGCAAAAGATGATTAGTCAGGCCATGTTGTGTTTGTTACCCCAAGGTAGGTAGTACCATAATATTTCTTGCAGCCTTCCTTGGAAGCAAAGATGACTTCACGGAGGCAAAAATGTTCCCCAATAGGGTAGAGACCCTGTATGCATTAGTGGCTAAAGTACTCTATCCCAGCATTTTAACTTTCCATAAATAACTTAGCTTCAGTTGGTGCTCTTAAAATAGATTACTGTCTTGCAGCATCCTGCAAAGATGCAGTGGGCGGTGGCTGCAGCTGGAGATTTGCTTGCTCAGTCTGCATTACTTAAGACTGGAGAAGTTCTGAAAACTGTAGAAGTTGTGTTTCCTCTCTATGACTTTATAATATGATAAATATTTTAAGTAACATTAAATATAATTTTCTCTTTCAGAGTTTTGCACCAGCTTAATACCAGGCTATATAAAAATTTAGTTTTCTCCCCTTCACTCTCTAATTGGGGTTCACCTTCTAATTTCAGTGGAGAATGGCTTACATGACCTTCTGTTTCTCCTGAATTTCCTCCTAAATAGTCACCACATTTAGTCTCCAGATATTGTGAAACAGCCAGTGCCTTGCCAGTGTAGTTTAAGAAGCATGAAGCACCTGAACAGTCCAGCCCACACAGGAGCTGGAACTGAACAATTAGAAAATAGCTCTGGTTGTTATGTTTAAAGGGTACATCAAATGCAGGGACAAGGGTTTAGGTATGGTGTCTTGCTTCATGTTGTCATTCATTCAATAGTTTGATTAGCATCTTGGCAGGCTACACCCATCTCTGAGAAGCTTTGTGGCTATAGCAGGTCACCCCATCTCCTGTGCTGTGTGGAATATGGCAGAGTTCAATATGATTCACATGTATCTGGATGATTTTAACAGAAGGATTGTCACTGAACCAGATACAAGATTTTCCTATTCAATGGGGTTCCATGATGATTTGCTCCACACACCTCACAGATGGCATTTAACAGTGGAGAACAGTCCACACAAAGATATCTATAGCTGAATAATAAATTCAGCAAAGAAGCTCAATACAAAATACAGAACAATAAATATCTTTGTAATTCACTAATACAAATGCTCTGGAAAAATCAGAAAAAAATTATTTTCTATAACTTTTAAAATATAGTAAAATACTTAATAATTAATCTCAAAAAAATAAAAATAAAAAAAATCACCACTATACTACATCAAGAAGAATAAAGTATGTAAGTGAAGATGGCGAGAGAAAGCTTGTCTGTAATTCCCAGTCTTCTCACAACAGAGAAAAGAGAGACATTATCAATCTACAGAACACTCTTAGAAAATTCACAAAGTATTTACACTGAGAGGTACCAGGCACTATACTACCAAGAAAACCATCTTTCAGAGGGCATCAAGTACATAGTAACCCAGAGAATAACAGGCACATCTCAATTCTGCATCCTGAAGTGCTGCACACAATAGAAACCAAAACACAGCATTGCATTTTCAGGCCCCTGGAGTTTGAAGGTACATAGATACTAGGGGTCTGACTTGCACCCCAGACTCTTTGGTAAAGTCTAAAGCCAAAATGATGAAAATCAGCTAAATAAAATTAAAATTCAAACCAAGATTCAACAAGAATTTTCTTGACCAAGTCATAGTTTACTATAAATAAATCTAAAGACAATTTAATCATATACATGAATTTTTAACTTAGTGGATAGTTGTCACCCTAAAGCAAACCTCATACCTTCAATCAATTGACTGATTCTTCTATTTTTTAATTTTTTTAAAAGTTTGTAATTAGTTATATGTGACAGGAGAATGTATTTATGCACTTTGATACATCATACATAAATGGAGTATAATTTCTCATTTTTCTGATTGTACATATTGTAGAATTCCATCAGTAGTGCATTCATATATGTACATAAGGTAATAATGTCTACTTTATTCTACCATTTTCTATCACCATATCCCCTACTCTTTCTTTACTTTTCTCTAACTAATCTAAAGTAACTATTTTTTACTAGTATTCTCACATTGTGAATCAACATCCACCTATCAGAGAAATCTAATGTTTAAAAACATTAATTAAAAATATTTATTTTTCTTGCTTCAGTTTATATTTGCATCTCTTAACCCCTATTGATCCTTTTTCCTTATCTGTTATCACCTCAGATACACAAAATTTATCTATTCTACCTTGATTTTTACTATTTTCTTTTTTTTTCTTTTTAAATTTTGCTTTCTTTCTCCTTTTCCTTTTCTTTTTGATAAAACTTCTTCAGTCTTTTAGCCCTTAGTTAATGCTATAGAAATTATACTAAATGGACTATTTGTTCAACTTAATCCAAACTTTTACTCTATAGGGGTGTATATGGATTTGAGAAACTGTAGATAACAATATCAATAAGCTTTTTATTTTTTTATAAATTTAGTATTATAAATCTACGTTCTAAAATGATTGTAGTAAATAAGGTTCAGTGGCATCTGCCAAAGTGGTAGTGATACTGAGATAAGCAGAATTCATACATTAAGTTAAAGTGTCAATATCTGAATATTCACCAAATTGTCCTCTAAAAAAAATAAAAAACTCACATATTAGTTTCTTGCTTATAAGAATGCAATAAATAATTTATCATGCAAAATTATTAAAAAGCTAAGAAAAAATAACACAAATTGCCCATAATGCTTCAACTCAGAATTCTATCAACATCAGTGAAAAAAAGAAGTCAAAGTAAATTTTACAAAATTTATAGTTAAAATATACAATGAACAAAAAGGTGTAAGAAATAAAATTAGAGATATAATATAGAAAATGAAAGATATTGAAAAAATAAAATTGAAATACTAAAAATAAAAGACTATAATCTGAAGAAAAATGTCACTGACTTTTTTTATATCTTTCCTATTCACTTTACCCCTTCTTTCCTGTATAGATTGTCTAATCTACTGAACTTCTCTTCTTCTCCTCCCTTCTATATTGTGTTTTAGTTTCTAAATGTAAGTGAAAACTTTTGACTTCTGGGGGTTTGGTTTGAAAATAAATAAGTGAATACCACCATTGTGAAAAAATATATATATATATTCACATACACACATACACATACACATACATATATATATGTATATATATACATATATATGTACATATATATCCTTGTAAATGTGTGTGTGTGTGTTATTATATAATATTTTGTACTATGGATTGAACCCAGAGGAACTCAACCACTAAGCCACATTTATGGTCTCTTTTGTATTTTTTTAGAGACAGGGTCTCATTGAGTTGTTTAGTGCCTCACTAAGTGTGTGGCTAGCTTTGAAATCATAAATCTCCTGACAGTCTCCAAAGCCACTGGTATTACAGGCATGTGCCATCACACCTGGATTTATGCTTATATAATTTTATCGAAGTGGTTTCTACTGTCTTGTATAACTAAGAATAATCAACTCAAAATATCCAGATGATAAAAAATTTAATGAAAATATTACTAACATTTTGGACAACTTTAAAGATAGATTTTCAAACCTAAGGAAACCACATATAATCTTGGAAATAGAGTTGACAATAAATAAAATATATTCAGATTCCAAAAGGAAAATATCCAAGAAATCTAAAATAACAAGAGGACAATTTTAGAAATCATTGTGGTAAATAAAGACTCTGGAATGCAAACTAAAACAGGGTCACCACAGTTTCAATAAAATAATTTTATAAATTTTTCCAAAATCTTAAGAATAAAATAAAAACTTAAATACAAGAGATGTGTTCAATTCCAAATATACATTACAATAGATCCATGCACAGACATATTATAATAAATATGATTAATATACAGAACAATCAAATTTAAAAATTTCTAGGGAAAATAACCAATTACATTTAGAGACAAATCAATCTGGATTTCAACAGATCTCTCAACCAAGACCATAAAAATCATAAGGTCTTGGCATAATATATGTGAAGTGCTAAAATCAATTAATGCTAACAAAAAACTATATAGCACAATTAAATTTAATAATTGAAGATAAAATAATCTTCCACAATAAATCAAAGCTAAATTAATTCATAACTAGAAACTATGCACTGCAAATCACCCTTAATAAAGAAAAAAATAAAAATAAAATGCAGCATAGAAATAAATTAGAGTAGTACATGAGATTAGTGATACACCATATTGAAATCTGAGGGACAGTATAAATCAAATCTAAAAGAAAAGTTTATAGCACTGAGTTCATACACCAAAACACTAGAAAGATGTTAAATAAATCATCTAACACTGTATTTCAAGTTTTAAGAGAATGAAAAACAAACCATTACCACAATCAATAAAAGACCGAAAATAATTAGAGTCAGTATCAACAAAACTGAGAAATTAAAAAAAAAAAAACACAGAATATCAACCAAACAATGAGTTAGAGTTTCATTTGAAAGAATATACAAGATTAATAAACCATTATTAAAACTAAACAAAAAATAAACAAAGCATGGAAATTAACAAAATTAGAGATGAAAAAGAGAATATTATGGCATAAACTACTGAAATCTAGATATTTATTAGAACTTCTTTAAAAATTATAGTATAATATAATAAAAAATATTCAAGATTTTAAGAAATTAATGGAGACATAATCTGATCAAGTTGAACAAGGAGGGTATAGAAACAGATAAATATCAAATAATAACAAAACAATTCTTAACAAGAAAATTGAAGCAGAATGCATCAAAATACCAGACCTTAACTTGAACTCCAGAGCTAGAGTACTAAAAGAGAATGATAATGGCATGAAAACAATTGTTAACAAAATTGAAAACATAGATATAAACTTACATAAACACAGTTAACTCATGATAGATAGAACTGATGAAAATGCAAAATAGAGAAATGATATATTTTTTAAGAAATGATGCTGGATAAACAGAATACCCATATGTAGTTGAAATGAATATAACCCATGTCTCTTACTCCACAAAAATTCAATTAAAAGTGGATTAAACCTTAGGTATTAGACCAGAGATTCTGCAATCTACTAGAAGAAAATATTGGCCCAATTTCAACATGCTGGATCAAAAACTGATTTACATGGCAAGACATTCAAAGCACAAAAAGTAAAATAAAAAATCAGTAAATTTGATGGTATGGAACTAAAAAACTTCTCACAATAAGAAAAATATTTACAAGTGTAAAGAGAAAAGCTACAGAATGGGAGATAATCTTTTCTCCTCACATATCTTACATAACAATAATTTATAGATTTGAACCTGAGAGGAGCCCCATATGGCCCATAGGAACTCAATGTGTCCTGCCAACCTAGAAATAAGCCCAACACAGTGATTTGTATTCACAATCTGTGGCTTCACCCAAATTGCCTTCATTTTGGGTCATAGTGGCCAATACAATGACCCTCCCTATATAATAATCTCTACCTAGGGACAAAAGGCAAGACCAGGAGGCAGCTGTCTCTACCAATAGCATGAGCCACAATACAGCATCATCAAATAGGTCACCCAAAGCCATCATACACCTCATTCTTCCAGCCCCATCTGAAAACAGTTAGCTCAATATTGGGGCACTGCCACCACTATCTTGGGTTACCTCTGCTTCCATCTCTGCCAGCTTTAGCTGAGGCAGCTTCCACGTTAGGATACTAACTAAGGCCTGGAAACCCAAAATCAAGGTACCTACAGGTTTGATGCTACTGCTGCCATTAACTAGGGGCATGGCTGCTTCCATCAAGGGACAATAACCAGGACTCAGAAAAGAGTAGCCAAGGTCCCTTTGGGCCTGGTTGCAACAGAGGTAACTCAGCATACTAACAGACACCATCATGTTATGGAAGCAACATGGAGACATGCATGGGATTGTCTCTCTCTCTCTTTTCTTCTACTAATAGCCAATTTGTTTTAATTAACATTTTATTAGTCCTATAATCTAATACCTTCATATTTTTACATCCTATTTTATAAACATCACATTTTATCCCACTCCATCATTTGAAAAGGTAAATCTTTATGCAATCCTACTGGCTATATGGTAGAAAATAACCAAATTTGTCATGCTGATTATAGTGACAAAACTGTAAATGTCCAAATAGAAACTAATTGATTTATGATTACATATTTGATGAATTAGATACTGTAAACATTGATATACCCTTTAAAGGTAAGATATTGGTAACCTATAGGGATACTTTAAGATTATAAGGTAAAAGCCGCAATACCTTAGATCTGCACTGCAAAAGAGGAAGACACATAGACAACATTAAAAAAGGAAAAAATTGTCCCTAACAAACCAAGATACTGCAACAATAGAATTCATTGACAGCACAGTAGATAAAATGTCAGAGAAAGAGCTCAGAATATACATAATTAAAATAATCTGCAATTAAAAAAAATACCCTGGGTGAGCAAATACAGGAAAAAAATTATCACATCAACAATGACATAGAGAGAAAATACAGGCAATAATTTATCACAACAAAAAAAGAGCAAACACAGGTAGCAAATACTTCAAGAAGGTGACAAAGATTCTGAAAAAACAAACAAGAATCTTTGAAATAAAGGAAACAATAAACCAAATAAAAACCTCAGTAGAAAGCATCACAAACAGACTAAATCACTTGGAAGACAGAACCTCAGACAATAAAAACAGTATACAATCTTGAAAATAAAGTTGACCACATAATGAAGATCATAATAAATAAACCATTAACTGAACATCCAAGAACTATGAGATAACATCAAAAGACCAAACCTGAAATTTATCAGTATAAAGGAAGGCCCAGAAATAGAAAGCCAAAGAATGCACAATCTCTACAATGAAATATTAGAACATTTCCCAAACATGAAGAATGCATTGCAAAACCAAATAGAAAAGGCTTATAGGACACAAAATATACAGAATTACAACAGATCTACACCAAGGCATGTGTAATGAAAATGCCTAGCATACAGAATAGGGATAGAATTTTCAGGATTGCAAGAAATAGGAAACAGATTACATATAGGAAGAGATTGATTTGAATCTCAGCAGTGTTTTCAACCCAGACTCTCAAAGCCAGTAGATCCTGGAATAACATACACCAAGCTCTGAAAGAAAATGGATGGCAACTAAGAATCTTGTATTCAGCAAAATTGAGCATCAGATTTGATGACAAAATAAACACTTTACATGATAAACAAAATCTAAAAGAATTTGCAGCAAGAAATAAAGCACTAGAAAACATTATTGGCAAAATATTCCATGGAGAGAAAATAAAAACAAACAAACAACAACAACAACAACAAAACAATGAAAAACTGCAAATGAAGGAACTACACTAAAAGAAAGGCCAAAGGTGGAACCAAATCAAGTTAAAAACCAAAAATAAACCAAAATGGCTGGGAATACAAATCATATCTCAATAATAACTCTCAATATCAATGACCTAAACTCATCAATTAAAAAACATAATCTGGCAGATTGAATAAAAAAAAGGCCCAATAATATGCTGTTTTCAAAAGATTTGTCACAGGAAATGACATTATAGACTGAAGGTGAAAGAATGTTTAAAAATGTATCCCATGGACTGCATAAACAAACAAGAGTTTTTATACTCATATCAGACAAAGTGTACTTCAAATAAAAATTATGAAAAAGGATACAAAGGTCATTTTATAATGCTTAAGAAAATTATACATCAACAAGACATAATAATCATAAATATCTATACCCCAAACAATGGGATATCTATGTATATCAAACAAAACTTTCTCAACTTCCAGAATCAAATAGACCACAACGCAATAATACTGGGTGAATTTAGCACAAATCTCTCACCACTGGACAGATCATTCTAAATAAACTTAAACAAAGAAATGATAGAACTGAATAATACAATCAATAAATTAGGCTTAGCAAACGTATGTAGAATATTTCATCCATCAGCAAGCAAATACAGATTTTTTCTCAGCAGCACATGGATTCTTCTCCAAAATAGACTATATATTATGCCAAAAAACAAGTCTTAGCTTAAGAAAAATAAGAATACTACACTGCATTCTACTTGGCCATAATGAACTAAAATTAGAAATCAATGATAATATAAAAAATGTTACTTCAACACCTGAAGAATAAATAATACATTATTAAATAATACATGGATAACAGAAGACATCAGGGAGTAGATAAAAAAAATTCTTTTTTTTTGGTAAATTAAAACTCTGATATAACATATTAAAATATCTGGAACACTATGAAGATAGTATTAAGCCCTAGAAAGAGAAGACAGGAAATAATTAAAATTAGAGCTTAAGTGAATTAAATTGAAACAAAAAATTAAAAAAAAAAGATGGTTATTTGAAAAACTCAATAAAATTGATAAACCCTTAACTATCCTAAGGGAAAGGAGAAAAAACCTCAAATTACTAAAACTTATGATGAAAAAGTAAGTATCAGAATAGATAATTGGAAACTATTTTGAAAACTTATGCCCCAGTAAAAAACAAAAACAACAACAACAACAAAACCTCAATGACAAACTTGTATTGGCATATGACCTACCCAAACTGAACATACACAGGAGGACATACACAACTTAAGCAGATCAATTTCTTGCAAGGAAAGAGAAGACACCATTAAATCCTACCAATGACAAAAAGCCCAAGACCAAACAGATTCTCAACTGATTTCTACAAGACATACAAAAAAGAATTAATATCAATACTCCTCAAATTATTCAATAAAACATAAAAGGAGAAAACCCTTCCAAACTTATTCTATGACACTACCATCACCCTGGAACAAATAAACAAACAAACAAACAGAGACACATCAAAGAAAGAAAATTTTAGAACAATATTCCTGATGAACATAGATGCAAAAATTTTCAATAACATTTTGGCAAATTTCATACAAAAACATATAAAAAATAGTACACTATGATCAAGTGGGATTCTCTCCAGGAATACAAGGTTGGTTCAACATATGAAAATCAATAAATGTAATTTGTCAAATAAATAGATTAAATATAAAAATCATATGATTTTATTTATTAATAGAGAAGGCATTTGACAAAATACAGCACCCTTTTTTGTTTAAAACATTAGAAAATCTTGGAATAGTAGAAACATATCTCAAGCTATCTATGAAAAAGATATCTATGTAAATGTTATCTTTGTAGAACTCAAGGCAAATATTATTCTAAATGGAGAAAAGTTGAAAGCATCCCCCTCTAAACATGGAAACAAGACAGGGATGCCCTTTTTCATCGCTTCTATTCAATATATTCTAGGCAGAGCAAATAGACATAAAAAAAATCAAAGGGATATAAATAAAAAAAAGAAGAACTCAAACTATCATTATTTGCCAATGACATAATTCTATACTTAATATAGAAATTAATACAAAAATTCCACCAGAAAACTTCTAGAATTAATTAATTATTAATCAAAGTAGCAGGTTATAAAATCAATACCCATAAATCAAATTCATTTCTATGCATCAGTCATGAATCCTCTGGGAAAAAATTTTAGAAACTACCCGTTCACAATAGCCTCAACAAATTAAATAAATAAAATACTTGGGAATCAATTTCATAAAAGACATGAAATACTTCTACAAAGAAAACTACACAACACTGAAGAAAGAAATGAAACAAGACTTAAAGACCTCCTATACTCTTGATAGAAAGAATGAATATTGTTAAAATGGCCTTATACCCAAAGCCTTACTGAGATTCAGTGTGATTCCAATTACAATTTCATTGTCATTCCTTATAGAAATATTAAAAGTAATAATAAAATTTATTTGGAAAAATAGGAGAGCCAGAATAGTCAAAGCAATAATTAGAAAAAAAAAAAGTGAAGCAGGAAGCATTAAAGTACCATAACTTAAACTACACTACAAAGCTATAGTAACAAAAATGGCATGGCATTGGCACAAAAATAGACATATAGACCAATTAGTATAGAATAGAAGACAGAGAAAAACTCGCATAACTACACATTTTATACTAGACAAAGGCACCAATAGCTTCCTTGGAGTGAAGATACCATTTTCAACAAATGATGCTTTAGTAGGCTAAATTCCACTAGCCAGTTTTTTAATAAATTGAAATGCACTGTTCAAGAAAGGAACATATATAATAATTTTACCCTCAGTATAATCAAAGGACTAGAAACTGAATATGCTTTAGTTTCTTCTACTTGAAAAATGTTAATTAAAATGATTACTTTTACTCAGAACAGTTTTTAGAAGATTTTAGAAAGGTGCTCTGACTTGGATTGTGTCCTGGCTAAAGATATTCTAATGCCATTGTGTGGACACCAGCAGCTCAATTGCTTGTCACTGCCATTGCTCAAATTAAAACACATGTATATACACAATGGCATTAGATTCCTGACACCAAATATCCCTTAACTTATATCTTGGAAAACCCCATTTGGGGTCAGTCCCTAACCCAGGGCAACAAGAAGAGGAATAGATTTTTCCAACCCCTTTAAGATCCCATGACACTAATGTTTCCAGTTTAGAGTGCTCTTCATATCCTTCCAGCAATCCTTTTATGCTACTAGAAACAGCTCTATATATCCAAATTTGGTCTCATGTGATCTTAAGTTTCCTCAAAAGATCTCCTGATGCTCAAATTATTGTGATTACATACATTACAGCTCAATAAACTTAAAATAAGAAAGAAGATGCATGGTTTGGCTCTACTGTCATCAGAGCATGTTTACCAATTACTAAAAGCAGACTTAAATTAACTCTTTGTTTAAATGATCAGTCAATTACAAGGCTATTGGACACTGGTGCTGATGTTACAGTAATACTTCTTAAAGTATGGCCTTGTTCATGGGCTTTTCAAAGGGCCACTCCAGGTGGAATATAAAAGATAACAAATAGCCGGTGTCCCAGAGTTTCTTATGGTTACAATGCTCTGCCCCTTCCAACCCATAACAAACCATCACTTATATTCAATCATGTTATGACAATATCTTTTCCCATAAGGGGTATATGTTTTACATAAACTTCAAATGTCTGTGGAATTGCCTTTTCTGTAGGGGTCTTTGCAGATCTGTCTGCCTTGCCACTAAAGTGGAAAATAACTACCCCTGTCTAGGTTGAACAATGGCCATTGTCAAACTAAAAAACAGCAGCTACAGAGGCCCTTATTCAAGAACAATGACAATTAGTACATATTGAATCTTCTCCTAGCCCTTGGAATTTGCCCATTTTTATTATACAAAAGAAATCAGAAAATGGAGATTATTATGGGATTTAAGAGAAATTAATAAATGCATAAAGCCAATGGGCTCTCTTCAATTTGTGTTTGTGCATTACCAAACACAAATGTAATTTCTCCACAATTTTCCTTGTATGTTATTCATTAGAATTTTTTTACTAGTTCTATACTTCTTGAAGATTAGAAAAAAAATTGGCTTTTACTGTTCCTATTAGAAAAAAAAGTCTTTTACTGTTCCTATTTTTAATCATCATAAGCCTACTAATAGGTTTCATTGGGAAGTCCTATCTCAAGGGATGTTAAATAGTCTAACATGCCAGTATTTTGTTAATACAGCCTTACTTCCTTTTCATCAAAAGTTTCCTCATTTACTTGTTTATCATTATGTAGATGATATATTGCTTGCAAACAGGACCTCACAGATTAAATTCTACAAATACTACAGGAAGTTTTATTGCAACCAGGACTCCATTTTGCTGAAAAATAATACAATATCAACTTTCTATTAACTATGTGGGACATACATTATTCCCAAAATATTCAATTTCTCATATCCCAAATTTAACCCTTCCTTCTAAATTCTCTTTTGTTCCTTTACAACAATTTTAGGACACTTAAATTGGATGCATACTTATATTCAATTAAATACTGATATGCTCTCTCCCTTTTTTCCAGTTTAAAAAAATCCTACTTCAATTATTTAGTTAACACTGTCTTTAAAAAAAACTTTATAAAAATAATAAAATATTATCAATGGTAATTGTGGATAGACTTCCTATATCTAATATGCCATTATCATTGATAGTTTTGTTGGAAAACATGCTGTTGCAGCAGTTATTGCTACTTACAACCCAAATATATATATTTATATTTATATAAAAATATAAATATATATTTAAATGTATATTTAATATAAATATAAATTTATATTAAATTTATATTAAAATCAATTTAATTATAAATTTATATTAAAATATATTATATTTTATATTTAATATAATATTTAATAATATATTAAATATATATTTATATATATAAATATATATTTATATATACAAATATATATATATTTGAATGGCTTTATTCTCATTTTTTAGGTTCTAATACATTGTCTTTTGCTGATATGTATACTCAATTAATTGCTGATGGTAATACTAATTTTTTTTCTTTAACAGGCACAGACATTCATGTTCTATGCCTTAATTATGAAAAAACTTTGCATCTACAGTTTTTATCTTATTATCAAGGTGTATTGACTGAATTTTTAACAATTATTGATTTTTATATGCCTCATGATGAATGATTATCTTTTTTTGTATGGATTACACATTTTCCTTATTCCTTAATTTCTATCATTTCTCTTATGAATGGAATGACAGTATATACTGATGGAGATAAACAAAGAGGAGTAATATTTGTTTTTTTAAAAGAATGAATAAACTATTCTGTCTTGCCTCAAATCTCCTCACAGTGAGCTAAATTAGCTGCTATTATCCTGGCATTGAGATTATTTTCTATTATTTAAATATTATTATAAATTATCAATATATTGATTATAAATTTATTGATATAAATATATTGATATAAATATATTGATTATAAATTATCAATATATAACTAAACTTATAACTCATACTTCTGCAGCTGTGTTATCTCCTCATTTGAATTCTAATTTATTATCTCTCTTTATAACTCTTCAGACTTTTTACAGAGTTGTACATCTCCTATTATCCCTGTTCACATATGCAGCCATACCACATGCTTCTAACAGAAGGCAATGTCCATCCCTTATTTTCAGATGCTGTAAAATTTTCATGATTTTTTTATCAAAATTCTTGCTCATTAATAAGAATGTTTTCCACTTCTCAACAGGCTTGTGTCATTGTTAACAATTATTATCACTGTGAGAATAATTTTTCTGGGGCCCTTTATGAAAATCTGTAAATCTGCAGGACCTGCATTCTAATGCACTTTGGCAGATGAATGTTACTTATTTCTCTCCTTTTTATTCTTATTTCTTTATGCTTCCATTGATACTCTTTCCAGATTTATTTGAACTAGTGCCACAGATCTGAAAAGATATATTTGCATTTTTTATTTATTACTTTGCTTTGCTATTATGGGTAAGCCTATTTGTATAAAAGTGGATAATGCTTCTGCATAAACATCCTGTACTTTTACACAATTTTGTAATCAATGTAATATAACTTTAAATCATGGAATTTCTCATAATTCTACTAAATGATATTTAGTTGAACAAGTGCATCATACTCTTAAAAATGCTTTTAAAACAAAAAAATTATAGGAGACTTAACCTCTCTTATATTAACAATGCCTTAAATATTGCTTTATTTACAGTTAATGCACTAAATATGCATTACAAAGATAATACTCACAATTAGATATCTGCTTTGGATAGACATTTTATTCTTAAAAACCACTGCCAAAAATTAATGTGAAATATAGAATCCCACCAGACCCAGGATGGCATTATTTGCACTTATAATCACATGGGGAAAGGGATAAATTGCTGTGCTTACACCAAAAGGTCCTGTTTGAATTTCAGCTCAGTGCAGAAAACCTGTCAATCATGAGTGGACATGAAAACCCAATCATCAAATCTCAATTGATCTTGGAATATAAGGATTCCAGAAAAAAAAAAAAAAAGATTGATCTCCTTGAAAAAAATATTTAAAAATAAGACATTACAAAAGAGCCCAGAGATACATGACCTTTAATGACTTGGTGGGATATAAAATCTTTAATAGTGTCAGCTGAACAGCTGTTGGCTCAAATGGGGTTACAATGCACTCTGGAAAATTTGTTTACTGCTTTGTTTGCTAAACTTACACATAATTCTGTAAACAATTTGATCTTGATAATAATGTTCCACTGTTTTTCCCCAATTGTGGGAATTACATACCGGCTAACATGTCTCATGGTACTCATTGTTGTCTTAGCAAACTAATTGTATTTTTACTATCCCTGCAAGGTTAAATAGGTCACTATCCTGCACAACATTTCTATATAAAAGTCTATTTTCTTTGATGAAAAAGGGTGATGATTCAGTAAACATTATTTTGAGGTGGAATTTGAGGTGTTGACATTTTCCACAGTGAGTATCCATGCACTAGCTCTTGGGGCTTATAAACAAATTATGAAATTGGCCTATTCTATGGTAAAAATATCTCAAGCATACACCAATGGCAATCAATGTATTAAATTAAGAAAAAAAAACATCATTAAGCTATTCTTGATAATAAGGCTGCAATTGATTATTATTATTACATCATAAAGAATTTCAGAAACTTAATGTGTTGCATTAATTTGAGTGATCATAATAATTCCATTTAAAAAGTTTAGGTTACTTAAAAACACATCACTAAGAAGGTCCAATGGAACAATGGAGGTTTATATTTGTTAGATTGACTAACTTTATGGTTACCTGATTTTATTTGAATTAAACAGTTATTAATGGGTGGATTTTTACTAGTACTGGAATTACTGTTATGTTTTTCTTGTTGATGCTTTTATTCTTTTTTCCTCTACCAATATTAAAGAAAAGCAAATATTATTTCTTCAAAAGGTCACACAGAACAAAAGATGTGGGGACTGTAAGTGTTCTACTTGTGGAAATGTACAAGACAAACAGTTTATTCTGATGAGCAAATTCATGGAGAATAGCAGGCATTTTGTTTTCCACAATTAGAAAACTCTTCAGTCTCTCTTAGAAAAATAATAAGATAATTAATACATGCTAAGATACATAGTTGCTGTAGCAATGTCCTCCATGAGAAGGCTTATTTTTACTTTTATCAGCCTCAACATTGATCACAGGCACATATCTTTTAGTAATAAAGAAACTCACTTACTAGATAACTACAATGTTTTGCCAAACAATGCTGCTCCTGTACCTGCCCACCTAACAGTAACTTTAAACAATGGATTTTCCTGAGAGATTCACAAACTCCTAACATTGTGTATTGTAAAGATGAATGTAACTGAGAGATATCCTACATAATGCAGCTGATTTTATAACCTACCTAATGATACAATGAACAATAATGTACTAATTATTTCAATGACCTTAGGTAAATTATTGATATAAATAAGGCTGGAACTCAAATGAGCAGTTTTTTTTTTCTTTGCCACTGCACTTTTTGTCCATGTCTCCCTTTTGATTTCTTTACAACTATAGCCTCAACATTGTTTATAACATCATAATTCATAATAACTAATCCATGGGAAAAAAACCTAGAAGTCCAACAGATAAATAGATAAAGAAAATGTGGTATGTAGAGACAGTGAAATATTACTGAACCATAAAGTAATGATTTTGTGACACTTGCCAGTATACGAATGGATCTAGTACCTGTTATGCTAAGTAAAATAAGTCAATCCCCAAACACCAAAGAGATAAGATGTTTGCTTTGATATGTTAATGCTAATCCATTTCAAAGGAGAGTGGAGAATAAAAGCCTTTGGATTAAACAAAAGGGAATAAAGAAAAATGAGGGCTAGGACTAGAAAAGTGAGTGGAGTAAATATAATATACGTTTTCTGTATACATATGTACATGTGCACATCCAAAATCTGTGAGCCTAATAAGATGTACCCCATGCTTTGTAAACATATCAAAATGTATTCTACTGTCTTGTATAACTAAAAAGAACAGAAACAAAGGGAAAATTATATTGTTAAACTTTGAAAAATTTGATGAAGTCACAGAGATTGAGATAAAAAGCATAATTTCAAAATATAAATTAGTAACTGAGCACAAAGGTGCATGCTTATAATCCCAGTGGCTCAGAAGGCTGACATAAGAGGATTATAAATTCAAAATCAGCCTTAGCAATTTAGTGAGTCCCTAAGCAACTCAATAAGACCCTGTCTCTAAATAAAATAGAAATAAAATATAAAAAGTGCTGGGTTGTGGCTTAGTTATAAAGTGCCCCTTGGTTCAATCTCAGGTACCCTCACACATACCCCCACACACACATGCACACTCACATGCACTAGATCTACATAATATATATCATTATATAGGTATGATAACAGATAAAAGTCAGGGATAAAGGTAATCCAATACAAAATACACTTAAAGTGAAAATTTTAGTACTAACTTTTTATGAATGCATCACAGTTCACCACCTCCCTTGTTAATTGTAGTTGTGTTTATTATATTTGAAGATTATGACCAAAACTTTTAGGAACAGTTTTATGTAACTATTTGCACAGTTGAGGTAGTTCTGACTCATAGGTTATTTATATTTTCTGTTTTAGAAACTTCTAGAAAAATTTTAATGCAGTTCAACTGCTAATACTTCCTCTGGGTATAGATATTTAATCTATTTATATTTCTGTTTATTCATAGTTTTGTCTGTCTTGAGAAAATCCAACAGATATGTGTTAGTTTTCTCACATTGGTTTTAATTTCAAATTTTTTTTATCATTAAGTGATGATTTTTCTCTTTTTTCTTTTTTTCTATAACTTTTGCAAAGTGTATTTTACTTTTTAATTCCCTTTAAAATATTTCTTAAGTTATTCTCATTGAATTTTATATGTAAGATAAAAACATGTCTTGGATACAATTTTTGGGAGAAATATGTTTTATAAATATCCCCCCTCCAATTGGAGATAGTTTATTTTTTAACCTTAATGTTATATTGAATAAAAACTTTGAAGTTTTGACAGTCTGATATTTCCATTTTTTAAAAAATAACACCAGTTACTTTCTATAATTAATAGATATGTTTTTACTTGAAATCTAAAGTTATTTATTTCTGCTATTTTTAGAAGTTTTTTAGCCTTCATGTATTTTATTGCACTTTTGTATGTTTTAATATATTTTGTGGACATCTAGTTGTATCAGTAAAACAAGGGAAAAATATTACACACTTGTGTTTTTGTTTGTTCTGCTTTGTTTGTAATGGGGATCAAACTCAGGAGTACTCAAACACTGAACAACATCTCCAGCCCTATTTTTTGTTTTTTGTAAAGACAGATTCTCACTGAGTTGCTTAAGGCCTCACTCAGCTCCCAAAGTGCTGGATTACAGCATGCACCACTGTGCCAAGCTCCACTTGGTGGTTTTGAGAAAAGCACATGATTCTGTTTGTGTAGGCCTGTTTTTTCTCCCAGTTTTCCTTCATTCTTTATATTAATCTTCATTCTTGCTTAGTATGTTTTGTGATTTGCTTTTACTTTTGGTAGCTTATATGATGCAAATTCATTTTTTCTTTTTATTTTTCTTTGAAAAAGCAATTTATACTTTATTTTGTTTTTTTAATTAATTATACACAACAGTAAATATTTTCACTTTTATATACATAAATAAAGTATAATTTCTCATTTTTTCTGGTTGCATCAATGCCATTTTTTCTTGATATGTCTTTAAATAATGTATTTTGCTATCATTTACATTTTACAAGTAGTTAATAGTTTTGATACATCTGTAGAAAAATTTGATGAAAATTACCATATGAAATTATTGACTCATTTTAAGAGTAATAATTGGTGTTCTTCTCCCACTATCATGTCTTTTTGGCAATTTTAGAAGTTTTTATTTCCAAATACCTCAAAAAATTATTTGTAAACTCAAAAGTGAAAAACTTTTGGAATGATAAAGAAAATACCCTTTGGAGTCTAAATGCAGACCATCTGTGGAGGAAAAAGCAATCTCAGCAGTTTTATTTTAGTGTTGACATCTTAGACACCAATAGTATTTGGGGACAAATGTAAAAACAACAAAAACAAAAATTAAATATATTTCAGGGTTAGTTAAAGCTTGTATATTAGAGAAAGGCTGCCTTCTCATTTGATGCATGTTTTTGGATTCAAGTACTTGGAGTACTGCTTCTCAGTAAGGTCACTAAAAGAAAGACTTCATTAAGTTTTACTATTGTGCAGTCAGAATATATTAAATATTCAGATATTTTGGTATATTTAATAAAGAAGAAAATACATGGAAACCAAGCTGTTGCAGCAACAGTTTTTGAATAAGGACTGATTTACTAAGCAAAAAAGAGATCTTGTTATTACAAACCTGACATGAGAAAAATAGCATTAACTTAGCTAATACACAAGTGATGTCTCTATGGAAAGTTGAAACTTAAACCTTCTCGTGGCTATCTTATGTGGGAGTCAGAATATCCTAGGAAACTTTGTCATACTATTGTAGCCAGCACTTATTCCAACAACATGGGCATGTCTAGTAGACCATGAATAAAATAGAAATAGAAAATGGCACCCAAGGGATTTAATTCAGAAAAAATAAAGGATTACAAATGTTCAGTCTAGTGACTCTCATGACCAGCAAACGATCAGTAATATGAACAGGTATATGTGATTACACTGAAGAACCACATATGGAAAGACTATTGAGCAGTCAAATTTGTTGAAGATTCTTTCCTGTTTCACAAGTAAAATTCAATGTAGGCCCCTGAGAACCAGACTCTCCTCAAATATTTTTATTTTCTTGGCCCCAGAGGTGGGCTGATTTAATTTCTCTAGAGAAAATAGCTCTGCCCCACCTCAAAAAAATCCCTGAAGCCCAGATTAGACTTAAAGTTTCTGCAGCTTTCTTAATAGAACTCTGCAGCAGCCCCCTCTGGGAGTGGCTTGGTTTGGTCTATGAAGGTGAAAATTTAATTGACAATACTTCCCACTTATACTGGTAAGAAGGAAATATGAGACCTATTTCCAAAAATTTATTCTTAGGCCAATTGGAAATGGCTAATCAGTGAGAGACATAAAAAAGCAGAAGCAGTTAACAACCCCCTTTCCTAAATTTCTCTGCCATAAATAGTCTGAGAAGAAATTGAAAAAAAAAACACAAACATTTGGGTACAGGCAATAAAAATCCATTCTTATATTCTAACTGATCTTTTGGTCCAACTTAGCAAATGATTATTTTAATTGTCATTAGAACTCTCACTCTTTCTATCTACCTCTTTCTCTCTTTCCAGTTTCCTTGCTATGCTGATTTTTTAATTGGTTCTTTTTAGTTATAAATGACTGTGGAATTCATTTTAATAAAATTACATGAGCAAAGAAATATTTATTTTCTAATGAGAACCACATTCTTGTGGGTCGCAGAATGATTAGATTCACTTACATATCTTTATATGTGTGCATAGAAAAATTACATGAGATTTATTATACTGTATTTCTGATTCCTATTCCCTTTCCTTTTGTTTAATCTACTGAACTTTTATTCCCCCCTTTCTCTATTTTATTGTGATTTAGCTTCCATAAAGACATATACATATTTTTTTCCTCATTAATATCATCATAATATTATTTTTCCTTGCCTTGTCTTTTCAGGGTAAGGGTATTTGCTTTGCATTTCCTGGTTTTGTTTTGCTTTTTTTGCATTCTCTTTCTCTGTTTTCTTTTTTTATACTTATGTCAGTGTGAGGAGCTAGCTCCATGCTATGCCCTTAAGGTAGTGACTAGCTATTGTGTATAAATGGGAAGGGCACAAAGGAAGGAGGAACTGTGTGATTGGTTTACTGTTGGTTCGATGAATGTGATCAGCTCTTGGACAAAATTCAGGGGGCTTATGTGCCTTGCCACATGGACAGGTGTTGCCTACGTGCATTGTCTCTGATTGGCTGAATGGCCCTATATTTCTGCAAATATACGAGTAATATCCTTGACTTGACTCCCTGGTGTGTCTGATTGTCCTGCAGCAGCAGAGGGCTGGGAATGGGCAACCAGTCAGCTCCAACTCTTCCCAACTTCCATGGCTAGGTGAATGTGGGTGTACCCCTTCAACCTACTGGCTCAGGATGAACTGCAACCCCCGCATTGTTGTGCCCCATGTGAGGAGTGAGAGAAACCAAAACTATAAGTGGCAAGTTGGGCCAATCGGGAGAGTAGATATCCAGGTCTTTGGTTTGGAGTTTACCTAAAAATAGGTTAAGCTAATGGAAAAGAGGACCCTACTCTGAAAGCTTTATCTGCTTAAGAGTAAGGGCTTAGAGGTTTCAGATACCCAAGCTGAAATGATCTGGGAGACCTTCAAGTGAGCATCTACCTGGCTCCCTGATAGTAATCTTTTTGATCACTCCACCTGCGAGCAAGTAAAACAGCTAGTATGTAAAATGAAAGTCAATTTAGGGGAGGATCCCCCAGTGTTTATTCCTCCCTGCCCCCAGAACTAGGCTTACGAGCTTCTCTGCGGGAAGACAGTCAACCTCTGCCATATTATTGTCATCCCTCTGAGGATGGTCAGCCACCATTTTCCCCTGCTAAGGGGAGGTCCCTGCCCCTGCCCACGTGTTTGGCACTGGCACACCCGCTGCAGTTCTGCCCTGCCTAGTGTGTACGCACGCCACCAGCTGCAACCCCAATGCAATAAACCTAATTTCCACCAGCATCCATAGCCTGGTAACATAGCTCTGCATCAACCTTGGTGGCTCCAACCACACAGGCCATAGTCACTAGCAACAGAGGCAGCTCTGCGCTTGCTACATCATGCAAGCTCTGCCCAGTCCACATCAGCTCCACTGCTGCTGGCCCAATCACTGGCACCTATGGCCCAATACTACAGCTCTGCCACCACAGGCTGAGTCACAGGCACCAGATCTGACAAGGCACAAAGTCACACCAGCTAGCAAAAACTGTTCCAAATCCTTAAAGTGACCATGTCCTTGCCACAGTGCTGCTTGTGGAGATACACTCTGCTAACACCTCCTATGGCTGAGGCCACACCCCCTGCCTCCAGATGGGCCAGAGTCCCTCCCTGAATGCTGATCTACAGCATTTGCTGCACAGATGTAAACAGTATAACCAATCGGGCTTTCAAAGACAATGTTTACTTTAAATCTGCCTTCCATTCACCTCCTTCTTCTCAGAATCGGTGGAATCTTCCCTCCTTTTCTTCCTTCTGGCCTCTCTGCCCAATCAGGCAGTTCTGCCAGGGGACTACTCTCGTGCTGGCCACTGGCAGCTAGCTTGCAGGTGACTTTTCACTTCCACAAAGCACTGCAGCCAGCTCCCAGATGGCTGGAAAGGCCTAAGGCAATAAAGGTGACTCAGAGGCCTCTCTCTTGCTGCCTCCTACTCTGTAAGGGAAAGGAATTTTACAGGCAACACAGACACAGATCCAACTCCTGCCTAATGTCACAGATGCCTGGATACAGTGCAGCTCCTTCAGGGACAAACTCCTCCCATGGCAAACAGCTGCTCTCTCCTCCCTGCCTTGCAACCTCAGCAAAAGGGCTCACATTCCAGGATAAGAACTTCAATAAGTGAATTTCTGTCACTAAGGAAGTTTCTGATCATTATGGTGTAATCATTATTAATTCATATAGTTTATATTCAGTTTTATACTGGGGAATATATATCAATTATCTATTTACTGTTCATCACCTAATACTTATGCAAAAAAGCAAAATATTTCAGCATGTATAGTTAACACATCAAGTATTCCTTCCAGGTTCTACAGAGTCACACAAGCAAACACGGAGGTATACCTAAGATAAATACACACACACACACACACACACACACACACACACAAGATTTCTATGCTTATTTGGGGAGAACAAATTATATGCCTTCCAGTCAATAGGAAATAAAGATATAAATAATTGCACATTAACCTGTTTATGTCTATAACTGTTACTGAAATGATAAATACTTTCACTTAAATTGGCTGTCTGTTTAACCTGAAGAATTTACTGGCTCAAAATCAAATTCCTGATTAACTTAACCCTACTCCTAGAGTCACTTTGAGTTGCATTCCCAACCTAAATCACTTCCTAAGAACTAAATATAAATCTAACAAGAATGGATAATACTTTTAAAGATGTTAGCCTTAGAGATTTTTTCTTGAGTCAAAACAATAACTTTTAAAACAAAAACAAAGTGGAAATACAAGTAAATCACACTGACTTAATGCTGTTAATGTTTTTTAAAGTTTCTACCTTTAGATTATATATCTGACTTCAATAAATATTTTTGTATTCTACATGGGGACCCATGTAGTATAATTATATACCACAATTTACACTAAGGTTTGCTATAGCCATAAACTCTCTGTACCTTTTATAGTGTTATGTTGTTATTTTCTTTTACTAGGTTTACACCTTGATGGTAAAACTCCATTTGGTTTTGGGTGTTTCTCATGTTATGGAATTTATATAAGAGAAATGATCCATGTAAATACTTTCCATATTTTCTTCTAAATATTTAAACCACTAGTTATTATGTGCTATCTCTGT
Source organism: Geosciurus inauris (assembly GCA_004024805.1). Taxonomy (NCBI): domain Eukaryota; kingdom Metazoa; phylum Chordata; class Mammalia; order Rodentia; family Sciuridae; genus Geosciurus; species Geosciurus inauris. The sequence goes on from PVHX01023933.1 coordinate 24,608, forward strand.
CTCACTCCTAATAATTTTGGCTGTCATGGAAGCTCTGGACACCTCACCTTGTCAGATGGAGCAATGGCTATACTGCTTATTGTACACTACTGTCCTTGTAGGGGAAAAAGCAATGCATGTAATTAAGGCTCTGAAGCAAGCAATGCTATTCATGGGTGTCCCATGGGCAATCAAAACAAACAATTGGCCTTGCTTTATGAGCCAAGCCCTACAAGGATTTTTTGCCCAATGGCATATTAAACATTCCACTGGAATTC
>PVHX01023934.1:0-24822 GCA_004024805.1 Geosciurus inauris
GGGCCTCCAACACCCCGTCTGAGGAGGAGGACAGCGGGGCCTCCAACACCCCGTCTGAGGAGGAGGACAGCGGGGCCTCCAACACCCCGTCTGAGGAGGAGGACAGCGGGCCTCCGACACCCTGTCTGCATGTGGACAGAAGTGCAGCCCCAGCAGTCTGTGACCTCTGCCCCTCAGGGTGGGAGGCCCTACTTCCTTTACGTACTGTGGTGGTGTTGGGCCGTCCCGGGAATGGTGCCTGATTATACTTTTGAAGGTAAAACCATACACATGAAGCAAAGGAAGGGGGACGCGGAGGACTTGGTGTGAAGAGCTCGTGGGCCACAGCGGACACGGCTGTTGCGAGCTTCTTGCAGACAGGAGGTGGCCAGGGGGCTGGAGCTGCCCTTGCTCCTGTTCAGAACGCCCGGGCCACACCCAGCCTGGGCGTCTCCGTACTACTGGAGACGCGCACATTTTCGAGCTGGGAAGAAATGGGCTCCTCTGTGGTTTCCCTGTGTCCCAGGTGAAGACACAGATGCCCTGACAGACTCTGCAACGTGCCCGAGAGGTACGGGGCTGGCAGTGTGGGGACCGCAGCTGGGATTCCCAGCCGCATCTGGCTCCTTCTGCATGGATAGGCCATCTCCCAGACTGGACCGACCTTGGGGACGCCACCACAGAGCCAAACACGCATCGGGAGGAGGTGGTCAGACGGAGCAATCTGGAGGGCGCAGCTAATGGTAGAACAGCCCCCTGGCCTGGGTGGGGCCACTTTGGTGACTACCCCTTCTCCAGCGGGTGCTGAAGAATTTGGTTCTGGGGTCTTTTGGTTCAACCCTCTGCAGTTTGGATATGAAAAGTCCCCCAAAGGCCCCTGTGCTGGCGGGTGGTGGTGGAATCTCCAGCACTGGGGCCCGTGGGAGGAAGCGGGTCACTGGGAGGGGCCCGGGGATCTGGGACCTGCCCCCTCACTCTGCTCCTGGCGGCCCTGAGTGGGGGCTTCCTCCACCACAGGCCCAGAAGCAGCAGAGCCAGCTGCCTGGACTGAAGCCTTTGAAACCATTAGGGAACTCGGGAATTTTGTCACAGAGATGCAGACCCTAAACGCGGGATGACTGGATGCAGCCTGTGGCACTCCTGCCAGCTCTTCTCAAGGCTCAGTTGCTCGACACTGCTGGCGCTGTGTACTTACAGTTGCTTTTTTTGTTGTTGTAGTTGTTGGTTTTTCAGAACGCGGAGGTAAAGTATTTAACTAGCTGTTTATTTGTCTATAGTTGTGGACATCAAGGTTTTGGAGTCAGATTCACCTGTATAACGAAGTTACACAAAACAACGCAACCGAAGAATGAATGAATGAGTCACGGAGAGAGCGTGGTGCGCTGCTGTGCGGCCCCTGGTCTGTGGTAGTGGAGTGACGCCCCATAGGCCACAAGGAAGCCTCAATCAGGGTGGTAATAGCCCTCCATACATCACCTGTGAGGCGTCTCAGGATGCTGGGGCAGGACCAGTGGAATGTGAAAAATGGATTGTTTGTAAATACAATCAACAATTCTGTGTTTGTGAAAAAGCCATTCATCATCTGGAAACCACCTTTAGTGAAAGATGGACCTAGCTTCCTGGTGAGACGGGCCATCCATCGCTGCCAAGTCACAGGCCAGCCCAGACTGTCAGAAGCCCAGAGAACAGTCATGTGTTCATTTCTATTCGAAGACAAGCTGAGAGTCACTAAAACCAACCACAGGGCCACTGAGGACATTAGCTTGCAGTGGGCACAACAGAGAGCCCCTGAAGGCCACCTTGTGGGGTGTGCAGCCCAGGCCCCAGAGCAAGGGGCTCTGCGTGCCTGAGGAAGTAAGGAGGGAGACGTCCAGCTCAGACAAGAAGGGGCCTGCCAAGGGCCTCCGGGACAGCACTTCCTGGGAAACACAGGGAAAAGGATGTGGGAAGAGGACACCAATCGTCCTCATTAGTCGGGCAGAAGGGGCTGCCTGGGGTACTTCCCACTCTTAGAACAATGCCTTGGCAAGGCCTGGGGGCTTGTGCTGTTGGGCGATGGCACTTGCTGGGCACTGATGTGGAGGCAGACGGAAGCACCTGCACCCTCACACACTGAAGCCAGCCCAGGCCTCTGGTGTCCGTCCTAGCAGCCAAGGACCCTGTGGGTAACCCTGCCCAGACACTGGGCAGGGTGAGTCAGACTCCAGCCCAAGTGGAATCTGCCAGCAAACCTTCACGGGGAGAAGACCCCCAGGCGGAGAGAGCTGGAGCTGGGGTGGTAAACTGCTGGAGTCTGATGACCTCATGGAGGCATTTACAGCTGGCGAGTCCAGAACTCAGCGGCCAGGCTGGAGGCAGAGTCCATGCTTCAGCTATCTTCACTGTACAGTCCCTGGTGAGAGTGCTACACAGCTCATGGTGGTGGTCAGAAGAGGAAGGGGTGTGCTCCAAGCAGAGCCAGTGACCTGGCTTTGAGTGGGTTGTCTACTACCTGTGGTCAGGAGGATGGCGCGGAGGATGCAGAGGCGCTTGGTGGAGACCCCACTGTTGGGGATCAGTGAGCCAGACAGGAGCAGGTGGGTGTCTCTGAGCTCTGAAACTGACACCATGCAGGCTGTGAGGTCAGGGGGAGGCTGAGGGCTCCCGGCCCTCAACAGGAGGCAGGCAGGAGGGAAGGCAGAGGAGCCGGCAGGGCACTGCAGTGTGGGTGGGTGCGGGGGGAGCACGGTCCCTTCCCTGCGGGGACGGCTAGGAGGGAACGCTGGGGGCTGGAGGAGAGGTGTGGTTGACAGGAGAGGTGGGCTGGGGCAGGTGTGCTCAGGGGTGCAGCTCAGTGGGCGGGGCTTGCCCTGCACGTGTGAGCCCTGGGTCCTATCTGCCCACCCCACAGAAAATAAAAGAAGTTTTAATTTCAAGGCCACACACTCATTAGTAACCTAACCCAGAAAGACTCAGCCTGAACAGAGGTTACTCTGATGTCACTGCCAAAGACCTGTTCTCCGTCATTTTTGGATACAATTTACAGAATATTTTGGTACTTGTCTAGCTGTCAACTGAGAAGGCGTTTCACCCCAAGTCCGAGACCACCAAGACACAGCTGCCCTGGGAAATAGTTCTCATGGGGAAATCCGCACCGTTTATTTACCAGGCAAAAGAGGGGCATTATTCAGTGGAACCAAAGCCTCCTCCTCCCTGAAAACCCGCTTCCATCTTCCACGTATGAATAATTTTTAATCTCGGTGACTGAGTGGCAACGCTGTCCTCACGGACGCGAGGCTGGCTGCTGGCAGGCGTGTGACAGATGCCTTCCTGGGGTCTTCCGGGTGGTCGTGGCCGTAGCTCTATGTAAAAGGAGTGCAGCTCCGAGCGCCCGCCCACCAGGCGCAGCTGTAGATGAAATGCCGTCTTCACGCGAAGGCTGGGCAGCGCAGCGAGGCCGGCAGGCCCGTGCTGGGGGCGGGGGGGGGGCTGCGACCAGCCGCGCATGTGTCACAAAGGCAGGAAGCCGGCGTCCAGGGCCTCCCGCAGGCCCGCGGTTTGCACCCAGCCGTCCTGCTGGCAGCGCGCCTCCCTGTGCAGGGTTTTAGGTCAGAAGTCAGCCTCGCCCACCGGTCCTGCTCCTGCTCTGCGCCCCGTCTCACTTGCGCTGCAATTAACGCGCCGCGGCCCCGCGGATGGCCTGTGGTTCCTGCTGTCCCCACCCTGCCGCAGCGCGGCCCGCGGATGTCACTTCCTCTGAAAGGCGCGCCCCCACCCAGCGCGGACTTTCCCGCCGGACATTCGCGGCCAGGAGGCCAGGCCCTCGCCTCTCTGCGCCGGTGCGGAAGTGCCCGGGGTGGCCCGCGGGAGGTGGCCCGGCCGGGGAATGCTCCCGGAGCGCGTTCCCGAGGCGCAGGAGGGGACAGCCCCGGTGCCCGTCCTCAAGGCGCACGCGCCCCTCGGTCCTGAGGTTCTGTCCGCTCCGTCGCCAGGCCGCTCGCTAACGGCTGTCCAGATGGGGTCGAGGGACGCTCCTCGGATCTGGGCCCCGCTGCGGCGGCAAAGCGACCGAGGTCCTGACGCCGGCCGGCGGGTCTGCAGAGCAGAAGCTCCCGGCGCCCGCGAGCCCACCGCGCAGGTCCGGCGCTCCGCCCAGGCGCCGCGGGGAGGGCCTGGTGCCCGAGCCTGGCCCCGACCGCCCAAGCCGGTCGTGGTGCCCTCTGGGTGCTGTGGCCTTGGGTGGCGAGGACCCTAGAGGAGCTGCAGGGGAGGTGGGACCTGGCCCCAGCTGCAGGGCTCAGGGTCGCGGTGTGGGGGAGGCGGCCTCCTGGTCCTCTTCCCTGGGACCCGGCCTGCTTCGGTGTTCCCACGTGTGGTGGCCTCTTTGCTCCCCCAGGTATTCCCCTCCCAGTGGTGTCCCCTTCCCCCTGGGACGTCCTGCCCCTCGTCGTATCTCTTCCTCTCAGTGCCCTTGTCCCTGGTGTCCCACTTCTGTGCCCAACTTTGTGGTCTGCTGGGCCTCCTGCTTGGCCCAGCCGCAGACCAGCTGCACCAGGTGGTTGCCTAGGAGGAGGGCCTGGACGCAGGACACAGATGAGGTTCTGCCGTGTGCCCAGCTCCACAGCCCCTTTGGCCGTGCTTGCTCCTCAGTGGTCTCTGCTGAAGGGCTTCCTGCGTCACCTGCAATGCCCCCTCCCTCTAGCCTTGGGGACTGAGCTGCAGGTGGCCTGGGCTGTCTCCCCTGGCCCTTCTCATACCCCGGGGCTCTCACTGGTGCCTCCTCCCCCTCACAGTCTGGGGGTCCCCCTGCAGCACCTCCAGGCTCAGTGGCTCCTGCTTTTCTTTGGTCTGACACATCATAAACCCTGAGTACTCAGCTAAAACGGGAAACTCAGTTACTCGTGTGGAGTTTATACCTGTGTTCAGAGTGTTTATATCAGAAATGTGAACATGAAGACATAAAGCTGCCATGGCTGGGGACTGGTAACAGACTTGCTCTACAGAGACTGGTTACGTGGGGACTGCCTCAGGAATGACACCATCACTGACTGTCAGAACCAGAGACCTCACGAGCAGGAGGCCTTTGCTGATCCCCAGGTGGTGGGTATGCGGGTTAGCATTGCTTTCCAGCTGGACACGGGCTGTGGGCACGGCAGGCCACTCCACATCACTGCCTTGGGTCTAGGTTGGCCTCCCACAGAACAGTCCTGCCTGTGGCCCTGAGGGCCTCTGTGGAGCCTTCTGGCCCATGTACTTTGCTTTCCTACAGCTGGGGACACAGATAAGAGCCAGGGAGATGGCCCGGGGCCTGACGAGAACCAGGTCTGTGAAGGGGAGGGCTGCTCCTGTTGGTGGTGGCCTGTGGGGAAGAAGCCTTTCTGCCTGGTGAGCCCTGACGTTTGTGGTGGGCATTCCTTGCCTGCTGGCTCAGCTTCTGCAACAGCTTCCTCCCTGGACCTTGTCCCTACTCGGTGCTGGAACAGTGGCGGGGGGCCGTCTGGGCAGGGAGGAGGGGGCTGTGGCTGCCTGGGCAGCTTGTGTTTCTTCCCATCAGAAGTGCCATGCTCATGCGAGCTCCGTGGTCTCTCCCTGTGGAGTCACATTAATGTGATTTTTGGTTAAAGGAAGAGAGGAAATCCTGAGCAGACAAAACTGGAGACCACAGAGAAGCAGGAGGCAAAGGGCTTGTGGCGGGCGGGCCTCCTGTTCCTGGGCACTGGCCGTCGTCAAGCCGCCGCCTTCGATACTCGTGAACTCTCAACGAGCATTTTATTAGTGTGAAAAGCCTTTCCCCTCACAATTCTGATGAATTTGAAAAGGCAGCTTGTTTTCCTGGGGGCACGGTTACCCCATGTTTCGGGAGGGTCAGTTCCGCCTCCAGCTTCCACCCTCCATGCTGGGCCTGGGTTACAGCAAGCTGGTGTTGGGCACGAGGGTCAGGGGACCTTTCCCTGCCCAGGGAGGGCGCTGGCATTTGCCTGGAGGAGTACTCGGATGCGGCTGCCGGGATCCACCCGCCTCCTGGGAGTCACTGTGGTCCCCTGTGGATGCGGTGTCCTCACTGTCCACAGTGGTATGGGGCCTGCACTGTCACTGTGCACTCCTGAGACTTGTAGCCATACTCCAAAGAGGAAAGAAATCCTCCGTTTTGAAAAGAAACTCTGGGCTAGGATGATCCTGTCAGCAGGTGGGGTTGTCCCTCTGTCCCCTTGTGGAGGCCAGAGGTGAGGCTGGCTGCGTAGACCCTGTCGATGGCTGTGGCCATGGATCTGGATGGTGCTCCTTGCTTTTGTTCCTGTCCTTTGCTTTTGCCAGAGCAGGAGTTCAGAATCCACAGAGGGGAGCAGGTTGGTAACTGAGCCGCCAAGCTCAGCGAGAGCCCCCGGGGCCTGGCCTCCCTAGGGCTGTGGACCCCAAGTGGTATGGTTCCCTTTTCTGTGAATAAACTGTCAGGAGTCAGGGTGCACTTGCTGACCTCAGCATCCTCGCCTGTCCTCTGGGGGCCTGCAGCAGCTGGAAAGGCAGAGGCAGAGCTGTATTGGATGGGAGTGTCAGTCGCTCCTTTTGTCCAGCAGAACAGACACCAGCTGAATGGACGAAACCTTTTTTTTTGGTACTGGGGATTGAACTCAGGGGCACTCGACCACTGAGCCACATCCCCAGCCCTATTTTGTGTTTTATGTAGAGACAGGGTCTCACTGAGTTGCTTAGTGCCTCGCCATTGCTGAGGCTGGCTTTGAACTCGTGATCCTCCTATCCTCCTGTCTCAGCCTCCCTAAGTGCTGGGATTACAGGCTTGTGCCACCGCACCCAGCTTGGAGGAAACCTTTAAGTTTTGCTTTTGAAAAATTCGATGCTACAGATGAATCCATGGCTTGGATAGTCCCTGGGTATTTGATGATCATTAAGAATTTCTTCGGGGCTGGGATTGTGGCTCAGTGGTAGAGCGCTTGCCTCGCATGTGTGAGGCCCTGGGTTCAATTCTCAGCACCACATATAAATAAATGAATAAAATAAAGGTCCATCAACAACTAAAAAATATCTTTTAAAAAAAAGAATTTCTTCCTGTTTTTTAAAGTGTGCTATCTATGCTGTGAGCCGACGCTGAAGTGTTTGAGTGAGCAGGTGGTGGGTGTGCCATCTGGGACTCCTTGACAGCCATCCTGAGGGGCAACCATGCTCCACTTTGAGGAGAGGAAGTCCAGTGGTCCATCTGCAGAATGCAGTGCCAGGAGGCGGGAGGCTGAGCAACAGCCCACCTCGCACATGCCAAAGGCACTCAGTCCAAGGAGACTTTTCCACCACAAGAGAACAAAGGGAGGTGGGGACGACTGAAGGCATATTTCAGTCACCCAGTGGGAAGGAGACTGCACAGCCTGGGGATGGGAGCCTGCACGAGGGGCCTGCCCTGGGAGTGCCTGCTCAGCCAGACGCCTGGTCTCTCACATCCCCAGCAAGAGATGGGTCGGGCTGCTAGTCTTTGAGCTGGAGAGGTTCTCTTGGGAACTCGTTCACTGTCCCTTTACTTTGGAAGTGCTTGAAGTATTCCCTCCTGAGACACGGGCAGTAGAGTCCCCGGGCCCTGGCCCGTGGGGATTGCGTGGTGAGGTGTTGAGGATCTGCATCTAATCTCAGCTACTGTGGAGGCCGAGGCAAGAAGACTGCAACTTTTGGCCAGTCAGGGCAACTTAGCGAGACCCTGTCTCAAAAGAACTTAAAAAGGACTCATGATGTGGCTAAGTGGCAAAGTACCCCTGGGTTCAAGTTTCAATCCCAGTAAAAAAAAAGTGGAAGGTGGAGAGTCGGCCTCTGGAGAGGCCCCTGGCTCCGCCCTCACCCTCTTCGTGTGCTGTGCTGGGCTGATGCCTGGGCGTCCACTCACGTTCCTGGGCCAGAATAGGTGCTCAGGCTGGTCTCCAGGATGCCACCATGGAGTGTGGACAGCTGGGCTCTTCTGGTCATCCGTCTCTGCAGCTTGGTGGCCATCAGCCAGGTCTGCTCACTACTCCCATCCACATGGCCCCTCATCCTCAAAGCCATTGAGGGCCCGCAGCCTTGACCCCCGTCACCCCTGAAGCAGCTGCTGCTGGGGGCCCTGTGGTGAGGCCAGACCTGCCTGCACAGACCACCCTCAGCTGGTCACCAAGAGAGTGTCACAGGCAAGCGTCCTCGCCATCTTGGAACCCCTGCCATATCCTGCAGCCCCCACAGCTGAGCCTGCAGGAGGTCTGCAGGGGACAGTGAGGCGGGAGGGCCCAGAGGGTCCGTAAACGCCTGGGCTCAGGCAGTGCTGCTGAGGGCATGACGGGGGCAAGCTCTGGGGGCCTGAGCGCTTGGCTCCCCCCCCGTCCTCTGTGAGACACTTCTTGTCACCGCTCTCTCACGTTTGCTGTTCACTGTGGTGGTGATAGGCTCAGACGGGGGCCGGGAGGGGAGGCTGGCTGTGGGCTCCAGGCAGGCGAAGGGGCAGCTGGGGAACAACCCCCCAGCCAGGGCCCCATGTACCCGGGCACCCCATGGGCAGTGCCTGCCCTGAGTCCCTGGGTCCGGGCTTTGTGCGGTGATGGGTGCCACTTCCAGAGTGACCTCCACCCTGCGGTGTGAATCTGCGATACTTCACTCTGCCCTGACAGTGACAGAGTGGACCGCTAGCCTCGGGCGCTCGGAAGCTGCGCCTGTCGCTGCTGTGCTGGCCCTAGTGTGGAAAGCGTCTCAGGATGGCCGCTTCACCCACGGGCTGGAAGTGTGAGCTCCCCTCCCTCCTTAACGCCTGGTGCTCTGTAATGTATTCATGTGTATTTGACGGAAACCCTGCGTGGGTGCTGATCTTTCCTACTCAAATTAATGCAAGCCTCACTCTGTTCTAATTTAAAACAGGCAACGACTCTGCTGAAGTGCCAGCCAGAGGTGTGGGAGCGCAGCCCGGGGCCAGGGGCTCTGCTCCACGTGGGCTGTGAGTGACAGCTGCTGGGGAGCGGCGGGCCCAGCCCGGCTCTTTGTGGGCATGGACCTGTAACTGTCCTCCAAGTCCTCCAGGCTCCGCCCAGTGCCTGGGTCCTGTGTACTGTGGCGTGGTCGACTGTGGGCCAGACGGGCAGCGCTGGCAGTGGTGGTGCAGACTCTGCCCGTGAGGACAGGGCTGTAGGAAGGACTGGCTGATGACTAGTGCAGAGCGTTTCCCTCGGAACTGGAGCCTGCCTGCAGGGCTGCACGGGTGCCATCTTTCCAAGACCCTGCACTGTCCCAGGTTGTGCAGAACTGTGTCACTGAAGAGGGCAGGGGAGGGAATGTGTTTCCCTTTAGCAGTGTTCCAAAGCAGTCTGGCCCCAAGGGGTGTGAGGGGGCACAGGCGCTGACCTTGCTGAAGTTTATGAGCCCCTGCCTGGGCCCCATGCCAGCTCCACCCACAACTCCTGCTCCCCAGTTCTGTGACAGCGACAGCTTCTCAGCTGCCCCGGCTGTCCCAGCAGGCCTCGCTGGAGCCTTGGGAAGTCCCACAGGGCGCTGTGTTCTCCGTCCCGGCTTCTGTCTGCATGGAGGTTTGGACGCAGCTTGTGTTCTGGTGCTCAGACAAGGGGTGCGGAGCCAGCACCGAGGCACAGAACAGCGCCTGGCCGCCTCTGTCCATCACCGGGGTGCTGAGAGCAGGAAGCCTGGCTGTCCTGGCGTGTGGCCAGAGGTGCGTCCCACGCTGTGCCTGCCGGGCCTGTCCCAGCTGCTCCTCTGGTGGAGTCGGGGTTGCTTCTGAACGCATCTGCTCAGAAGTCACTTGTGAAGGATCGCCCTCTCGGCATTGTCCTGGAGGGAGAGATGGCCTGGAGGGACAGAGGGCTGCCTCTGCTTTGCTCAGGCTCCTTGTTTGCTGTCAGGGATGGTCCAGCTCCTGCCTGTAGTGGACATGTCCCCGCCTTGCTGGGTGGAGACCGTGCTGGGCCCACCGTGTCCACCCTGTTTTCAAGCATACTTTCTATTTATTTATTTATTTATTTTTAATTTTTATTCTTTTGGTATTGGAGATTGAACTTGGACATTCGACCCCTGAGCCACATCCCCAGCCCTGTTTTGTGTTTTATGTAGAGACAGGGTCTCACTGGGTTGCTTAGCACCTCCCTGTTGCTGAGGCTGGCTTTGAACTTGTGGTTCTCCAGTCTCAGCCTCCCTAAGTGCTGGGATTACAGGCGTGCACCACTGCGCCTGGCTTCAAGTATACTGTTTAGAGAGGAGAAAAAAGTCCATTCAGAGAGTGGGAGGAGCTGGTCACAGGGCTGCACACCTGCGACCCCAGGGACTCGGAGGCAGGAGGGTTGCAAGTTCAAGGCCAACCAACAACTAACAAGGACTTGTCTCAAAAAATGAGAAGGACTGGGCATGTGACGCAGTGGCAGAGCACCCCTGGGTTCAAGTCCCGGTATGGGGGGGTAGAGAGGGAGAGGCAGGGAGAGGGGGAGAGGTAGGTGTGTGTGGGAGGCTTCCACAAGATTATTTCAAATTGTTTTCCAGTTCTTAAAACAGCAGGACTTCTAAACGAGCATCAGGCTCACGGCTCCGGGTGACTCTGCTCTCTAGATACACACATATCAGCACGCCCGCAAGGACCGGGAGCCACGCGAAGCCAGCTGAGAGGGAAGCCAGGAGCACCTCACACCGCAAGCTCAGTTGCAGGGAGACTCCAGCACGCAGCCTCGCCAGTCACGCCATGGCAAGTTCTTCTTCTTCTTTTTTTTTTGGTACTGAGAATTGAACTCGACTACTGAGCCACATCCCCAGCCCTATTTTGTGTTTTATGTAGAGACAGGGTCTCACTGAGTTGCTTAGCGCCTCGCCGTTGCTGAGGCTGGCTTTGAACTCGCGATCCTCCTGTCTCAGCCTCCCTAAGTGCTGGGATTATAGGCGTGAGCCACTGCGCCCGGCTGCAAGTGCTTCTTTATTTTATTTTTTAATTCTATTTTTTTAAATAACTTTTTGTAGTTAGAGATGGATAGAATGCTTTTATTTGTTTATTTTATGTGGTGCTGAGGATCAAGCCCAGTGCCTCATTTATGCAAGGCAAGTGCTCTGCCACTGAGCTACAGCCCCAGCCCCTGGAAAGTGCTTCTTGAGAGTACAGGACAGTGGTGGACAGTGCCTGACTTTCTAATAAGTGTCACGGGAGAAGGCATGTCTCCTAAGAAGAGTCCGAGGAGTCCCGGAGAGAAGGGGGACTCGACCCAGAATCAGCGGGATTGTCGGCATGCATGACGGAAAAGAATTTCAGCACAGGCCAGTGAAAAGCACGGGCAGAGGTTTATTCAGGAAGCTGATACACCTTCAGGGAGAAGGGGTCTTGAGGGTGAGAAGCCCTGCCTGGGGCTGGGGTCCAACATTGACAAAAGGGCTGTATTGGAGACCGGCTGGAGGGGATCCAGGGTGGAGCTGCACAATTTCACACCAGTTTCCCCTCATTTTAAAGGGCAAGGGCCAAGGGCCTGCAGCTCAGGACTCACAACTGCTTTCTGCGTCTCAGTGGGTGTGGTGTTTCCTCTAGACGCAGCCCCTCTCTGTCCTGCGTCCCTGCCTCACAGGATTCCATGGGAAGCAGGTTGGCAGCGTCTGGGTGCAGACGTGTCACCAGGATGGCTCTCTCCTTGTCCTTCCCCAGGTGGCTTTTGTGCCTAGGTGGGTGAGGCTGGTGGCATGGCCTGCACCTGCTCAGAGCTGGGAGTGGCCTCAGGCTGGCATCTTTGCTCACTCCCTCGACTCGGCTCCTGGCGGGCCACAGGGTGCCGCCAAGGGCTGCTTCCAGAGCTCACTCGGAGGCATTTACAGCAGGCTGCAGCTCTCGTGACGTCTGAGGACAGGCCTGTGGTGCAGAGCGGTCACTGTGCAGCGTGGCAGCACTGAGCTGCTCGCCCTCCTCCCCGCCGGCCTCCAGGCAGGCAGTGTCCGTGGGCTGTGTGCCTTCTGTTCTGGGCCAGGCCCTGCGGCCCCGTGGACCCACGAGGAGGGCGAGCCCTGCAGGTGTGGTGCCCGCAGGACAGCTGGGTGCCCGCTGAGGGGATGGTGAGGCAGTGTGAGCAGTGAAAGCCACCAGGAGAGGAGAAGGCATCTGAAGACAGAGCAGGAAAGAGCCTCAGTCTTGGGCTGGAAGACCGCCTGGGCTGCGGGACCCGGTGAGCCTGCTCCAGCAGGGAGCCGCAGCAGCTGGCAGAGCGGGGTCTCCCACCGTGGGTCTGGCTGTTGATGAGCAGAGACAAGCCTGCCCCAGCTTCCATGGCCAGGCTCCACCTGTGCGCTGGTGTGAGGGTTGCTTCTGCACGCTCCTCAGCTCCCCTGCACGTCCATCCTCAGCAGCGCCACGTCCTGAATGCCATCATGCTGAGGATGTAAGATCAGCATGCGTGGCTCCTCAGCTTTGCTCAAAAAAAAGGCAGCTGGGGCTGGGATTGTGGCTCAGTGGTAGAGCGCTTGCCTCGCAGGTAGAAGGCACTGGGTTCGATCCTCAGCACCACATATAAAAAAATGAATAAATAAAGGTCAATCAACAACTAAAAAAAAAAAAATTAAAAAAAAAAAAAAAAAAGGCAGCTGGGCTTTTGGTGGGCTGGCCTTGGGCTCTCAGGTCCTTGGGGGCAGTTGCTGTGTTCACCCCAGGAAGCCCTCCAGCCCTGGAGCAGGGGCCCTTTTCACGCAGGTCGTCTTTCCCGCGTCTGTGCGTGCTATGCAGTTTTCTGAGTGTTTTGCCTCCTTGGGTGAGTTCATTGATTGGTATTTTATTTCATTTTTTGATGGTGTTGTACATGGACTTATTTTCTTTGCATTTTTCCTTGCAGAGGGCAAGACACAAAACTGACGTTTGCATATTGATCTCATACCATGAAGTTTGACTAAATTCATTTATTGGCCCTAATGGATTTTTGTGGATCCGCTCAGGTTTTCTAAAGACCATGCCAGACTGAGGCAGAAATGCCTCCCATCTTCCTTCTCACCTGGAGCCTTTGCCTTCGCCTGCTTCCACTGGCTCTGGAGCCTGCTTGCAGTCTTGAGCAGGAGTGGAGAGCGCTGCTCCTGGTCTTGCTCCCAGCCTAGGGGAAGCGACCAGTCATCTCCATTGAGTGTGAGCTTGGCTGTGGGCCTTTTTTTTTTTTTTTTTTTTTTTTTAATATTTATTTTTTAGTTGTAGGTGGACAGAATATCTTTATTTTATTTTTATGTGGTGCTGAAGATCGAACCCAGTGCCTCATGCGTGCTAGACCAGCGCGCTACCACTGCACCATAACCCCAGCCCCGGCTGTGGGCCTTTTGCTGGAGCCATGTGTCAGGCGAGGGAAGGCGCCTCTGTCCCCGCTTGTGCAATGGGTTTTGTGTTGCGGTGCTGTGCTTTTTATCATGGGTAGTTGGATTTGGTCAGGTGTGTCTTCCGTGTCTGGAGACGTGAGAGGCCTTTTTCATGCCACACCCCTTACAAAACTCGAGGAACCTGGGTGGAAACGGGCCTCGGGCTCTGTTGAGGCAGCAGGAGGCCTGGGCTGGGGTTTGGCTCTGTTCTGTAGAAAGGGCTGTGAGAAGTAGTACAGGCATCCTCTCGGCACGCCAGCACTGTGCCGGCTGCCTGCTTGGTGTCCACCTGCAGCAACCAAGCTGTCCACTGGGAAACGGCGCGGCTGCCTGCAGAGCCCATGGGTCCTGGAGCCCCAGGACCGCTGGGTGCAGCGCAGGGTCTCCGTCCTGCCTCCGGCCAGTAGATGGCCCTGGGATCCTGAGCAGCTGGTGGAGTGCGAGGAGCTGGCCGCGGACGGCCTTGCAGGACTTCTGGCGAGGCTGCCCAGTCACTCCTGGACGCTGCACTGGGCGGGGCGTGTGGCCCTGCGGGCTCTGGCTGTGCTGGGTCCGGTGCTCTTTGCTGGTCAGGTGGCCTGAGTTGCAGGTGATGGGTAGGGCCCTCCGTCCGTGTGGAGTCCCCTTCCCCTGCTAACGAATGACCTGCCGGGTGCTGCCCTTGGCAGATGGCCGGCACTGGAGGAGAGCAGCTGCTGCGCGGGCCCTGGGGCTCCGGACCACCCGGCGGGGCGGGGCCCGGAGGCGAGTGGGCGGGGCCTCCCTGCAGGGCGGGGCAGCGCAAGCCCGGCGAGGACGTGGGGGCTGCGAGGACGTGGGGGCTGCGCGGCTGAGGCCCTGGCCCCGGGCTGCCGCGGGGGTTAGGGATCTGCCCCGAGTGGCAGGCCCCTCGTCCAGTTTGGGAACTGGTCATCCTGGTGGCTGTGCCTGGGCCTCCAGGCTGCCGTGGTTGGTTGGAACTTGCCTGGGTTTCCGGGCCGGTTCCGGAACCACACCGCGGCAAATCCGTGTGCTCCCTGTCCCGTGGCCGCGGCACGGGGCCAGGCCCCGCTCGTCTTCAACCTGCCCTGGCCCCCGTCCCGCCCTGGTGCACAGATGGGCACTCCCGGTGGAGGCCCGTTGGGTTGCAGTTACCGCCAGGCTTGGTGGGGGCTGCGTCTGGGAGTGGCGCTTGGTACCCTGGTCTCTGAAGGGAGGACAGTTCCCCACAGTGCACAGCCTTCCTCTGCGGCTGCCCAGCGACTTGTTTAATCTGGACACCCATGTCTTCTATGTATTGGGGACTGAACCCAGGTGTACCCTGCACCCTAGCCCTTTTCATTTTTTATTTTGAGATGAGGTCTTGCTAAGTTGCCAGGCTAACCTTGGACTTGCAATCCTCTTGCCTCAGCCTCCCCAGCTGCTGGTATCGGGTGTACACCACTGTGCCCTGCTGGCCCTTAGTGTCCTTGTCTGCAGGATAGGGATGATGGAACCTGCCCAGAGGCCTTGATGCTGAGCTCCGCAGTTGGTGGTGCCCAGGCTGAGTTGCACGCTGCCTAGAGCTCGGGTGACTCTTGGGATTCCTGAAGAAGGTGCTGTCTTTGTGTTCTGTTGGGTCCTCACAGCCCGTCCTGCCATGAGCTGCCAGGGTGGGCAGAGCACTTAACCTCCTGGGGTCTCCATTCGACCCTGAGAGGCCGTGGGATCCAACAGCAGCCCCTCCCCCAGATCCCTCTCTTTCCTGTCCTGGACACGTGAGACCCTCTGGGCTTCCAGACTCTGGCCACTCTGCCCGAGTTCAGGGTGCTTGCGAGGTCAGTCCAGGTGCTCTCATCCAGGTGGGATCCCTGAGGCTGGGAGTGGCCACTCCATTGACATCTGCCCTGTGGCTTGGGCCCCTCCTGCCTGCCCTGCCCTCCCCGTCCTTGTGGATCACACATTCAGTGGCCACGGCTCTGGCATTTGCCCCAGGTGGTCTCAAACCCACCAGCTTCCTGGGGCTCCCGACCCCAGCCTTGGTCAGTCCCTTCTCTGCAGAAACAGCCAGAAAAGCTCTTTCCAAATGTCTGTTGCCCTTGGCCCTTCCATCCCCAGACTATCAGGGACCTCCTGCTGCTCCTGCGATACTCAGCCCACTCGGCCAGGCCCCCCGCTGGAGGGCCAAGTGGGCCAGGCTCTGCAGGCCAGGTGTGTGGCCAGGGAGCCTCTGCGCCTGTGCACAGGGAAGGCCGAGCAGGGCCTCAGGAGTGTCCATCTCGCTCTCCTGCCTCCCTCTGCCCACTGGTGTGCTGCTCTGAGTGCCAGGTCTGCTCTGCTCCCCTTGAGAGCCCAGCTCTCTTATTTTCTAAGTGTCTTGGGATCTGAGTCCATCTTGTGTCCTCCTTGCAGTTCCTGGTGTCCTTGTGTCCACAGTGAGTTACACCTGGCCTGACTGGGTTCCCCTGCGAGACTCAGGCGCCTTCCCAGGGTTCTGCAGGGTCTGGGGGCTCTGCCCGGGGTGCTTGTGCAGCAGCTTGTCCAGCCGTGCTGACAGGCCCTGTGGCTGCACTGTGCATCTGGCCTGCCCCTGTTCACGACGTGGTCACTTCCAGCTTCAGCCATGGTGGGGGAGGCTGCTGTGAGCACCCACGTCAGGCGGAACGCACGTGTGTTCCCCCGCACTTAGGAGTGGGGTGGCCGAGTCACCAGCCACACGTGTGCCGGCTCATAGGAGCCGCCAGGCCACACACTGTGACTGCCACTGCGTTCCTGCCTTTCCCTGATGACTGATTATGCTAAGTGTGGCTTTTTGTACCTTTTTTTTTGGTACTGGGGATTGAAATGCGGGTGCTCTGCCTCTGAGCCAGGTCCCCTGCCCTTTTTGTTTCTTGGTACCAGGGACTGAACCTAGGGGTGCTAACCACTGAGCAACACCCTCAGCCCTTTTTTATATTTTATTGGGAGACTAGGTCTCGCTGAGTTACCTAGGGCCTTGCTAAGTTGTTCAGGCTGACTTTGAATGCACAATCTTCCTGCCTCAGCCTCCTGCCCAGAGCCTCCCCCACCCTTTTTTGAGATAGGGCCTTGATAAGTTGCCCAGGCTGGGCTTTTTTTTTTTTGGTACTGGACTGGAGATTGAACTCGGGGGCACTCAACCACTGAGCCACATCCCCAGCCCTATTTTGTGTTTTATGTAGAGACAGGGTCTCACTGAGTTGCTTAGCGCCTCCCCGTTGCTGAGGCTGGCTTTGAACTCACGATTCTCCTGTCTCAGCCTCTCTACAGGCTAGTCTTGAACTTGTGATCCTTTTGCTTCAGCCTCCCAGGTCACTGGGATTCCAGGTGTGTGCCACTGAGCTTGGCTTGGGTATTCTCTTTTGTGGGCTTTTGTACATTCAAAACATTGAGTCGTTTCTGCACTCCTTTTTCATCTGGAACTCTCAAGACGTGCTGGGCACAGTCCTTTGCCTGCAGTGTGTTCCGTGATCCTGGAATCACATGGTTGTCTGTTGTCTTCTTGTTGCAGTGTGTGGATGGACAGAACGTGGTGATTTGTCAATTGTTTGATTTATCAGCAGTTTCTTTTATGATTAATACTATTTTTTAGTTGCAGATGGACACAATACCTTTACTTCATTCATTTATTTCTATTTGGTGCTGAGGATCAAACCCAGTGCCTTACATGTGCTATGAAGTGCACCCCACCACTGAGCTGCAACCCCAGCCCTGATTAATACTTTTGTGTCCTACATTTTATGTTTTATGGAAAGCATGATTTGCAGAAAAATTTCTCTTTTCATTCTTCCTCTCTCTCTTTTACTTTTGTGGGTGGGGGTACCAGGGATTGAACCCAGGAGTGCTTAACCACTGAGCCACAGCCCTTTCTATATTTTATTTTGAGACAGGGTTTCGCTAAGTTGTTTAGGGCCTTGCTAAATTGCTGAGGCTGGCCTTGAACTTGTGATCTTCCTGCCTCAGCCTCCTGAGCCACTGGGATTCTCTAAGTGTCCTTGGAGAAGTTTTTAATGTGGATGGAGCACAGTGTATCATTTTTTGTTATGGGTTGTGCTTTGGGTCTAAGAAGTCTTTGCCTAAACCAAGGTCACAAAGCTTTTCTTCTGCGTTTTACCCTGGAAGTGTCGTGGTTTGGGCTCTACCCTGAGGTCCGTCTGCGGTTCAGTGCGACGTCTGAGCTAACTTGCAGTCTGCTGTGGAGAGCAGGGTCTCTGGCCGTCCCAGGCCATGTGCAGACCCTGGTGGGCCTATGACGGCCTGTTCCTGCATTGGGGTTCACCACCCTGCCTTGGCAAGCCTCGGGCCAGCTGGGTGTCCAGCGCTGCTGCTCCTTTTTCTGTTAGCACTTCTCTTGGTCATGAACAAAGACAGGCAGGTGGACTGTCCTGCTTGCTGGTGGGGCCAAGCAGGGGAACGTCAGGGGACCTGTGGCTGATGGGGCTTCCTCCCACCCAGGTGGCGTCTTCCCTGAGCTCTGCAGAAAAGGAGGATGGGAAACAGGCTGAGTGGGAACTGGCCCGGGCTGGGGGCTGTCTCCGTGAGGAAGGTGAGCTGGCTGGGGAGAGGGCCGGTGGCCTGCAGCCCTGCTGCGCTCCCTGCGTCTGCTCTGGGTCTTCACCAGCAGGACTTCATGGTTGGGATTGGTCTGCAAATCGCGGGCTTCCACTCGGAGTGCTGCCTTGTGTTTACTTTCCAGGTTGCTGTCAGTCACCACGCCGCCTCCTGCTGAGCTCTGCATGTTCCTCCCTTCCAGAGTCCTTGTGAGGCTCATGGGCCAGGAGGTTGCTGTGTGCTAGGCGGGGGTTCATGCCTTGGGAAAAGCTAGGGGGCACCTTCTGCCCACCTGTCCCCCGATCCCATGAGAATGCAGCATCCCAGCACCACCTTGGCAGTGGAGGGCAGGTCACCTTGACCTGGATGCCAGCCTCGAGAACTGTGAGAAATAAGTTGCTACTTCTTTAAATCACCCAGGCTCAAATATTTTGTTACTGCAGCAGATGCAGGCAAGGACGCTTTCTTAATTTCTTAATATTCCATTGAATGAATTTGCTGGATTATTTATTCTTTCTCTATATGTCTCTAACATTATAATTTATACATTAGTTAGGATAGGATCTCAAAAGTTAAATTATTGGATCAGAAGTTTTAGTAATTTTCATTACTGAAATGTTACAGAATTGCTTCTGGAGAGTTGTGTCCTGAGCCACTCCACTCCACCTGCATTCACAAAAGGGAGGGGACAAGGGAGCAGACAGACTCCATCGGTGCGCAGGGCTGAGGGCTGGGGCTCTGACTGCAGGGTCGTTTGCACCTGGAGCGTGATGTGGCATACCGGCCTCACCCTAGGAAGGATGTGGATCCAGGCTCCCACTAAGAGTGGCATCTGGGAGGTCAGACTCGCAGGTCAGGGCCCACAGGGTGTGTGTCAGACCAGTCAGCAGTGCAGCAGTATTAAGAGGCCAAGCCTTTGGGAGGCCATTGGGCCACAGGGGTGCTGTGTACCAGGCGGGGTTCATGCCTTGGGGGTGCCTCTGTCACTCTGCAGGAGCAGCTGCAGGCACTGACCAGAGGTGAGCAGGTCCCATGCCCGACTCTGACCCCATCCCACACTGACACAGGGCTGGTGAACCTGCCATTGCACCCCAGGTTGGACCCCCAGGAGCCACCTGTCGGTTGGGCCTCAGCTCAGAGGACCTGTTCCAGGGCCGTGCTGCGCTGGGGCTGGCTGCTGGCTCCTGGTTGGTGAAAGGGTGCAGTGGCCAAGTCCTGAGGAGGAGCCAGGCGCTGGCCTGCAGCAGGCTGTGGAGCCAGAGGCCATGTGGTACACACGGGGCAAAACGTGCCCCCATCTGCCCCTGCCTTTTTCCCCTGCAGAGAAAGGGCTGCATGCTGCAGGCCGCCCGCCCCGCGGGGCACTGGCTCACCTGCGTTGCCCTCTTACAACAAGTAATGTCCCAGGTGGGGCCCCGCTGCTCATGCTCCTGGTGGTGTGGGACCCTGGCCCTGCCTGCTGCCCGAGCCTCATGTGGCTGCTTCCTCCATGGTGAACACCTAAGAGTGGCCCAGTTGAGCACCCAGGACACCAATAAGGAGAACAAGCGCGTCCTTCACATACAAGCTCAACTACCTGGACCCCAGATCGGCACAGCCTATTGTGTGGGTCTGAGGTCAATGCCACACATGCCTGGGTTTCCCAGGAGGCCCCTACCTGTCATCCTGGTAGGCACAGGTCCTTCCTGTGATGGGAACCTACCAGCCCAGATGTCCCTGATGCTGAGTCCTGTGTGTTTCCTCCCCCTTTCTGAGCTTTGAGGTAGCTTGGGGTGAGGGCTGGCAGTGGCCTGGGACATGAAATCATGAGGATGCTCAGCCTGCCCACTGGGAGAGAGAGGTGGCAAGGTCCAGGGTTCCCTGAGTGTCCTACTCGCTGGATACCCAGGCTGCAGCAGGTGCATTCTTGACGCCCTGGGGTGGGGGTGTGCCACTGGCTGGGGGTCCCAGGAGTGGCAGGTCTGGGCTACACACAGTGTCTCTGCCTCCCAGCTACGCTGAGGCTGCTGCCCTTTTACTATACCTTGACCTTGGAGGTGGGAGGTGTTGGGCTGATGCTGTTACCCACAGGTGTGAGAGGTGCTGTGGAGAAGGAAGTTCACCTGGGCCTGGGCTTGCAGGTGGAGACTGAACTCCAAGCAGCCGTCTCAGTTGTCTTCGAGGTTTCTCACTATTGAAGTAATACTGGGGACTCATGCTACAATAACACGGTTAGTGCCAGCACTGGTGAGTGGTGATCTGGAACAGAGACCCAACAGGAACCCTGTGCTTGGACACACCCCAGCATGTCGTCCTGGCTCTCGCCTGCCGGTGTCCCAGCTCAGACTCCAGACTGGCCACTAAGCAGGGACCACATCTGTGTGTTCTGATGGGCCCTGGTGAAGACTCAGTGCCTCCTCTCAGCCTGCCTACCCAAAATCTGTGGGCCCTTGATCCTGGACTTCCAGCCCCTAGAACTGTGAGAAGAAATGTCTGTTGCCTAAGTCACTCAGTCTGTGGATCCATTACAGCCAAGACATGGGTGGGAAAAACCAATGCCAGACTCATACAGCACTGACGTGAGCCCAGGCAGCTGAGAGAGGCCAGGAAAACAGGACTGTGCTAGCGGGAGAGCCTGGGGAAACCCCTTAGGCAGTAGCAAGAGGTGGGAGGAGACACTGCTTTCAGCAACTCGGCAGCCAGGAGACTGGTGTACATAAGGAGAGAGTTAAGTGTCTAACCCGCACAGGCTTCACAGGTGAAGTAAGCTAGAGAAGAAACCGTCTAGTCTGCAATCGGAATACAGCGATAGAGCTAGAGTTCTGTTATTTCTGTTTCAGAAATAACACCATTTCACATCTTGTCTCTGGTCAGCAAGATTCTTAAAAAATAGCTTGAGGGCAAAGAAGCAACTTTGTGCCATAACCCACTTTCTATAAGACCTTAGAAATGTTTTAGATACTTTCTAGTACAAACTCCCTGAGCTAGACCAGAGGGATTCTAAGACCTTGAAAGATGTTCTCCAACGGCATTCTAACACACCATACAAAATTGAGAAAATATTCACTCAAAATTTAAAGTGCATTTTTGTCTAATGAAATTGACTGTACTCCTCTACATAAGTGACCAACCATATTTTTAAGGGAGTTGTCAGACTGAAAAGGGGCTGAGATAGTTAAAAATGAAAAGATGTCAATCTTTCTACAGGCAATGAGCAGTGTGAAAAAGTACTCAATTACAAATATGAGTCTGGGGCTGGGATTGTGGCTCAGTGGTAGAGCGCCTGCCTTGCATGCGTGAGGCACTGGGTTTGATCCTCAGCACCACATAAAAATGAATAAAATAAAGATACCTGTTCATCTACAACTAAAACAAACAAACAAACAAAAACAAATATGAGTCTGTTCATCTTAAATGTTTTATCATCCATGTTGTCTTTTTACTTTTGAATTTTCCTTTAAAAATAATATTCTGAGCCGGGTGCACTGGCACAAGCCTGTAATCCCAGCACTTAGGGAGGCTGCGACAGGAGAATTGCGAGTTCAAAGTCAGCCTCAGCAACGGGAAGGTGCTAAGCAACTCAGTGAGACCCTGTCTCTACATAACACACAAAATAGGGCTGGGGATGTGGCTCAGGGTTGAGCACCCACTGAGTTCAATCCCTGGTACCAAAAAAAAAAAAAATATATATATATATATATACTCTGTTGTGATTTAATGGTACGGGTTCTTTTCAAACTCCTGGGCTCAAGCAGTTGTCCCCCCTCAACCTCCCAAGTACGACAGGTACACCTACCACAGCTGGCTTCCATTTCAGTTTCTCTAAAGTTATGACTGTAATTTTGTTCACCTTTTCTTCGTTTCCCACGCTACCTCTATTTTCTTGAGCTCTAAAAAATTCTGTTTCTCGGTTGTCTATTCGAAGTGGTCTGGTGACATCTGCTTTGCATCCACATAAAAGAATGAGCTTAGCTGGAAGTCGTGAGAGCACAGGCGAGCACAGGGCAAAGCTGGCGCAGCCCGGGAGCTCACACGGTCCCCTCCATCTCCACCTTGGGACGCCTGCCGTTGCCCCTCAGCAACACTTGCCTTTCCTGTCCTCCTTTCCCCCTCGGGTGCAGACAGACGGAGGCTTTCCGATGCAGAAGCCTTGTTTCCTTGCTGCACACCGAGTGAGAACCGGCCTGCAGTGTGGGGCCCGGAGACGCTGCACTCAGCGCCCGCCCGCCCGCCCCAGTGCGGCTCACTGGGCATCATGCACTCGCTGGTGCTGGATCAGGTGGAAGCTGAGGCGGAAGGCCCTGCCGCACTCGGCGCAGCGGAACGGCTTCTCGCCCGTGTGCACCCTCTGGTGCCGGAAGAAGCCGGACAGCGCCCGGAAGGCGCGGCCACACTGGCCGCACGCGTAGGGCTTCTCGCCCGTGTGGATGCGGCGGTGCTCGCGGAGGAAGGAGCTGCGGCTGAAGGCGCGGCCGCAGGCCGGGCAGGCATGGGGCCGCTCCCCGGTGTGCACCCTCTGGTGCTGGATGAGGCTGGAGCTCTGGCTGAAGGCCTTGCCGCACTCCGCGCACTCGTACGGGCTCTCACCGTGGTGCCTTCTCCGGTGCCGGACGACGTTGGAGCTGTGCACGAAGGCCTTGCCGCACTCGCCGCAGGCGTACCGCCGCTCCCCGCTGTGCACTCTCCCGTGCTTGGCGGCGTCCGACCTCTGGCTGAAGGCCTTCCCGCACTCCTTGCACACGTAGGGCTTCTCCCCGTTGTGCGTCCTCTGGTGTCTGACGACATGCGAGCTGTGGATGAAGGCCTTCCCGCAGTCGCTGCACTCGTAGGGCTTCTCCCCAGAATGGATGCTTTGATGCTTCACCACATCTGAGTGGCATGTGAAGCTCCGGTCACAGGTGTCACACTGATAAGGCCGCCCTCTACAGCGGCCTCGCTGACCCGTTCCAGGGCCTGAGTTCAGTGTGACACGCCTGATCTGGACATCCTCACCACCGTTCTGCCTTCCAGTTTTCTCACCAGCCCCCAGCCCCTTGGGGCCCTCTCCAGGCCTCTGTGCAGCGGCCACATGTTCACAAAGGTCAGGAGACCCCGGTGCTCGGGGCGGAAGCCTGGGCATAGCCTCTTCAAGGCGTCCTCCTGCTCCTGAAGTCTCCTGCTGTGGTGTCAGCCCCGCAGGCAGTGCAGCACACACTGGAAGTGTAGTTCTCACAGCTGGAAGAGACCACACGGGCACAAGTTTAGACACAAGGAAACCATCACCACGAAACACTGGCATCTGAGAAGGCACTAGCAAGCTATGGTAATGACTGAGAAGACTAAAGCCCTATGCAGTGGATACCTATTATTTTGCCTGTTCAGTTTCTGCTTTCTATACTCATGGTCTGGGCTTAAGGGGTGGGTCCTGGACAGTGCCTACCCCCAGCGGGGATAGCCAAGTGTGTGTGGACACAGGGCTTTCTCCCAGTCCATAGGAGGTGTGAGTCTGGTGTGTTGACTCTGTGTGTGTTCTGGGGGGGCCACAGCTGGTTGTTACCGACTCAGGCTTCCACAATGCAAGAATCAGCAAACTGCGTGTAGAGGCTTTGATGGTGCACGCTTCCTTACCAAGGGAAGATGGCACCCTTCTGAGCATTAATTATATAATGCAACAGGAGCAACAATAATAAGTTGCAGTATGAGTCCTCAACTTTTATGGACTTCAGATGTGGCCTTGCATCTTAGGGACAGAGAAAGCTTAGAACCTAGAGCTGGACAGGGCAGCTGGCCAATAAGCAAAAGACTCACCAGCACTTTCATTCATTCAACTCCCCGGGTCACCTTCTGAACTTAGGCTATCTAGCAGGCAAAGAGCCAGAGAGAGCATGAGGCATGACATGTGATCAGGAAAGCACCTGGCTGAGGTAGCAGGAGGTGGTGAAGATGAGGGGGACAGGAGGGTGAGCCCGGGCTACATCCTGAGTGGTTGGGCAGATGGGGGAGCAAATTCCTAAGCTGCCCCCCTCTCCCCTCAACTCCTCTGAGCCTCATTGTGGGCATGTCCCCTCCCACCTCTAACCTGTGGGGGTCTCCATCAGGGTGTCCCTCTCCTTGGAAAGGCGTTTGGAGATCAGGCTTGGCAGCACCTTGCACAACAACACCACAGGGAACAATTCTTGCCTGGATAAAAGAAGTTAAGAAACAAAATACTAGCGAGAGCTAGGTACAGGGGAGGGTAAGGTGAAGTCAGGATGCCTTCAGAGAAGGGGCCGGGAACCGGCCCTGGGGAGTCCCCAGGGCAGCCCCAACCGCTGGGCTCACTCCCATCATCCCATCACTGGCCCTCCAGAGTGTCCAGACCAAAAGGTCACTGCAGCGGGTGTTCTACCGCCACACTCCCCAGCCCTGCTCCACAGATGCAGGGCAGATGGGCTGCAGTGAATGCACCCAGAACGCTAGTCAGCCCTTGGAGTCTAGAGAAATTTCCATAGGTCCTAACGTCTTCTTAGTAATTATATAAACTTGAATATAAGAAACCTAAAACAAGAAAAGGTTATAGGGATGGTGCAGGCTGGGATTAAGGAACCTTAATCTTTTTTTAAAAAATATTTTCATTAGCTATTGAATCTTTGTTTTATTCATTTACATATGGTGTTGAGAATCGAACCCAGTGCCTCAACATGCAAGGCAAGCGCTCTACCACTGCACGACGACCTCAGCGAAGAGTGACTTCTCTAAGCCTGACAGTAGCCTTCTCTAAGCAGGTCTACCTTCCTCAGGAAGTTGAACGTGCGAAAACACAAGGGGGACCCCGGCAACCCTGTAGAGCGCACGCCACCACCAGCCCGCAGGGAGCCTGCCAAGGCGGAGGGCCGGCCCCACCAGGTAGCGTTGGGGCGTCCTTAGGCTCTTCCACGCCCGCGCGCCCGCCCAGAGGCAGCCGACCATAGGCAGGCCTCCGCGCCCACCCCGGCGCCCACCCCGGCGCCCTCCTAGACGCCCGCCTCCGCGCCCTGCTCCGCGCCCACCCCCGCGCCCTCCTAGACGCCCTCCTCCGCGCCCGCC
>PVHX01023935.1:0-24865 GCA_004024805.1 Geosciurus inauris
GAGTGTGGGGCCTCTTCACACTGGGGTCTCTGGAGGCCACTCTTACCCTGGGTGTGCCTTCCTCTCTGGCTGGTAGCAATCAGACTCTGGTCAACCCTTAGTTGGACATCTGTGGAGTTTTCTGAGGGTGGATCTGGGCCCTCTGTAGCTCCTGCCAGACCCCAGGAACCTTGGAGCTGAACTGGGGTGGACCCAGGCTGCCCTTGGATGGGGCTGCCTCATGCTGGTGTCTCTAGAGTGACTCTTGCCCTGAATTTGGGCTCCCCAGTGGCTAGAGGTAGCAGACTCTGGTCTCCCTTTGGCTGGACAACCGTGGAGGTTCCTGAGGGCAGGTCAGGGTCCTTTGGGGCTCTTGCCTGTCCACAGGAATTCAGGAGTAAAGCTGGGGCAGGCCCAGGCTGCCCTTGGGCAGGGCTGCCTCATGTTAGGGTCTCTGTGGGGACTCTTACCCTGAGTTTGGGCTCCTCAGTGGCTCGAGGTAGCAGTCCCTAATCTCTCTTTAGCTGGACACTTGTGGAGGTTCCTATGGGCGTATCTGGGCCCTCTGCGGCTCCTGCCGGTTTACCTGTACTGGTTAATTTGAATTGTCAACCTGATTGGATTGAGATGCTGAGGAGTAAGAAGCTTATAGGTGTGTCAATGAAGGTGTGTCTAGGAATGATCGGCATATGGGATAGCCAACTGAAATGGGAGCTTCTCTAAGTGTGGGCAGCACCATCCAATACGATGACTGCTTGAACAGAATAAAAGTTGGAAGAACAAGCAGAAGCAGATACAAATTTGATTCTTCTTGAATGGGTCCTTCATTGCTGCTTCAATTGTCTGAGGATATGAGATTCTCATTTCTTTATTCTTCCAAAGTGGACTCTGCCAGTGATTCTCCAGAAGTCTTTGTTCCCTAGAGTAGCACTGTTGATCCCTCTTGTTTTGGTGCTTTAGCCTCTTGGACTGTGCAGCTACTGGTCCTTCCAGCTGTCTAGCCTGCGGAGGGCCATTGTGGAGTATCCAGCTTCTGGTCACATAAGCCAACCTAATAACTCCCCTTTTTATAATTATACTTCCTGTTGATTCTGTTCCTCTACAGAACCCTGACTAATACCTAGACAAATACCTAGAATGTCCCTTTACAGTAGAAATCCATATTTTTTTTTCTCTACAATCAGAAAATAATTAGCTTAAGCTTTGTGGGTCACAGAGTCTCTTGAACAATGTAACTGCTATAACAGCATAAAGGCAACCACAGAGCATAAGTAAATACATGAAAATGACAGCATGTTGTTTTGCATTTATTTCTCAATAAAGAACAAATAGGGTTAAGTCCTTGATTATTTTTAAACTAGCAATCTTATGAAGTAGATCTTGTTATTATAGCCAGTATAGGTAAATGAGGTATAATGAAGAAAGTTCAAGGAATATTTCATGCTTCTCCCATTCATGGAAAACTTTCAGGAATGTGTGCAATACCAAAATTCAAAACTAAATATAGTGAAGAACCAAACCATGAACAGTTCCATAGGTGATTCTGATGTAGTTTAGGTAGAACCACATATTATAAACCAATGGTTTTTTGGTATATTTCCTTTAAAATACACTTCCCTCCACCCTGTCACCTAACTAACTTGTTACATTCACCCACATCCTTGCTCTAGTAAGGCCACATAATAGAAGGCTACCTTGTTCCCAGAGCCACCTAATATATGTACAAGGGGCCTTCTTCTGTTCCTCCATGATGTATGCTGAGAGACTAAGGAAATGCATCTCTCCATCAATTCTTCCAACTTTCCTAATATAAGCAGCATTCTTTAGGATATATTGTATCCTCTAGAAGGTTTTAATCGTTTTTTTTTTAAGTAAACAAACAAATCCCATGCCATTCTCAATTTCCTGAGTAGTTTTAAATTTCTTTTAGATTTCTTTTTTTTATCCTTTTTTTTCTTGTTTGTCTAAATTTAAAGTCAAATTTTAGTTACAATTTTTTAGGAGTACCCTTCTTTGCCAATCCTTAATGTGTAATTCATTTAAGATGAAATTTGTGTCCCACCAACCTCTTGCTTCATTTTCTCAGCCAAAGACTGCAATGGTGTTTTGTGTATGAGATTTTTATAGGCTTTTTGACTAAATACATCATACTGCTTTCCAAATTGCCCGAGAATAACAATCCATTACCTTATTTTCATTATGTTTCCTAGGAATTTTGTTTATGTTTCCCTCCCTTTTATTTATTTCACAATGCTTTTAAGACTTTACTGATATCTGTGAATTTTCTTATTTATTATATTTAAATTAGTCTTACTCTCCACTAAACTCTTCCATAGAAAATAAATATTTTTTCGTATTTTCATATGTTCTTCTCTCTGCCTATAGAATTATCTCCTTTTCCTCATCGTTTCTGGACTATATAAGTATGTTTTTAATATACAATCTTAAATACACACAGTTGCGGTGAAGCAAAAGGAAAGTCAGTGTAGGTAATGAATATATATATTCATTTACCAATCAGGGAAACATTATCTTTTTAGAAGACAGATTTTGGGAGTACAGATTTTAGGTTTATAAATTCCATTGGAATTTTGCTGCTGTCACAGAATTATTTAGATAGTCTAGCATCTAAATGATATGTCATTTATTAATTGAGACATGTATTAGTTAATGCATCCCTCATATCTATCTGAGAGTAGGAAAAACACTCTGCCTCCAATGGGCTTTACACTTAGAAACTATTGTTAATAAATCCCAGGAACATGTCTCTGATATCCCAACTTCAATTGGATATAAACTTTAACTTTTATATAAACATTTTTTATATTTTTTGCTCTGATTAAATTCATGTGAGGAAGGCTAATGATGAAATAAGTTAGAGGTTTATTTTCATTTGGAGTCTCTGGATCTCAAAATTTGTTTCAGATATTTATAATTAATGGAAATTGAATGACTAATGTAATTAAGTGTAGAATTCAATGCCAAAGTTCTCTTTTGAGCAACTATCTTGGTCACCTGGAAATCTTTTATCTATATAAATGTATATTTTATTATAAAGATAATGTTGAATACTGTGGTAAATTAACCTTTCAACAGGGCAGGAAAATATAATATTTGTATATGAATAATACATCTAAAATATATATTTTAAAATCTTAGATTATAAACAACCTGCCTCTAAAAATTTATCTGTAATCAGTTAGAATAGCTAATATATTCAATTTTAAATACATATATGTGCAAGAAACAAAATTTTGAAATTTGGTTTCTGGTTCAAGACTATGGCATTCATATATGCTTGTTTATTTTGGGAACACATTAAAATGGTGCATTAATTTATTAATACATTGATAAATAGAAAAAATTCTCAAAACTGAAGAGAGAAAATAGACTGAGTAGATAATCTAATTTTTTGTTTATTTTAATTATTGAAGAACACTATTTAGCCCTATAACAGAAAATTAGAATAATAGCCTATGTGTTGTAGAAGTAAAAATATTGTCTAAAACATTTATACTAAATTTGATTTGCTAACCCTTTTTCTCATGAGATTGTCATTCTCTCATAAGAACCTTAAACAGTGATCAGAGAATAAGAGCTCTTTTTCCTGTTTATCAGAATTAGACTTTGATAGACAATTGATTTATAGTTCATAGTGGAGACCATACGTTTCAAAGTTTGTTTGTGGCTATGACTGGTGATCTCAAGAGACATGGAGCACCTGATGGTTTTTGATGATACATTTTGTTTCTGGAGAAGATGGCATAGAGAAGTCATGTGTTTTGTGGCTCTATTTATCCACAAATTCAAGTGCAAGTGAATAGACTGAAGATTCAAGAGGAGAAATTTTTTAAATCAAACAGAAGTATTTTATTTATTTTATTATTCTGTTTGCTCCCTATACTAAAACAAGTTGCTATTTCTTTATCTGATTACTAACTTAAATATAGACTACCTTGTATTTAGGGGCTGTACTGAATATCAGTGAAATAATAATTAAATAAATTATATTCCTAGCTTTAAGATGAAAACAAACATGGGAAAAATGAGATTACCTTACCCTGGACAGCAGGAAGTGTAGCAAAATACCTGCTGGAATTAAACAAATTAAGTATCCTATCCCACATTCATTGGAGCACATTTTTCAGAATGGAGTGTTGTGCCAAATCATCTCCACTTTTTATCTCCCTCTCTCACTTTATGAAAACTGAATTTGCTAAAGTTAATTACAGAACAGAGATAGTATGGTTGAAAATTTGGAAGATTTTGAGACTTTTTCTTTCACTGTATATCTTTCTTTATAATATAATTTCTATAAAATATTATTTTCTAATATTTCTTTATGAATCACAGGCAAGAAATATATAATATATATTGTTTTTATTATTTACATATAATGTGTTCCCAAAAGCTTTTTTGTAAGACAATGAAAGAATTTTCAGAGGTGAAATGTTTAGATTTGAGAAAAATAACATAATCAGTGGATTAACTGGGTGATAACTGTAGGCAAACAGGATGTGACTAGAGAAAGAAGTCACTGGAAACATACCTTTGGAGTTTATATTTTGTCTTTCATGAGCAAAACTAAACTTTCTGTTTGCCATGTCCTGAGCTTCTTTTCTCCTCTGTGAAAAGAAGATGTTTTGTTTTGCCTCACCTTAGATCCAGAGCAATGGAGCTGACCATCCATGAACTGAGACCTCTGAAACTGTGAGTCCCTAATAAACATTTTATCCTCTCAGTTGTTCTTGCTGATATTTTGGTCATGGTGATGAAAAACCTAACTAAACAATTGTAAGAATTTTGTTTTAGGAATTTAAATAGAATTTAATAAGTTACAAGTCTTATTTTAATCATTTGTATGATTTAGTATATAAATGTTAATACATTGTTTACATACACAAAAATGTGTTCATTTTGTGGCTTTGTTTAAAATTTATGGTTCATTAATGGTTATTTCTTAATTTAGTTGAATACATAAATATACTTTTTATTTTATCCATTATTGGGTGTTTTGTGTGTGTACATATGTGTTTTGTAAGAAAATATTCCCTATAATGAATCATAATCTCATTCTAATATATTCTTTAATAAAGGTCTTAAAGTTTGGCTTCCTTTGCTTTTTCTTTAATTGGTATTGGGTGGTGTGTATATGTGTTTGTTGTGCCCACCTAGTAAGATAAAAACTTCTTAAAGATAGAATTCTTTAAAACACATTCAAACTCATTTTATTATTATAAAATCATTAAATTCTAATTTTTGCAAAAAAATAATAAAGTATACCAATTTTATAAAATTAAATGCATTATCTCCATTCCTAAATACTTTTTTATTGTTTACTATGGGCTGAGTACTAATCCTGCTGCTCAATTAAAAGATGATATAAAACAGGAAAAGGAATTATCCCTAAATGGAACATGTCATCTGATAGGTATATCAGCAAATTAAGTAATGAAGCAGTGTATAGTAGATCAAGAAAAATCTGCTGAGAAATAAATGAAGTAGGGCAGAATGTTGTGAAGGTTTTGGAAAAAGGAAGAGTAAATATTTTAGATAAAGTGACCAGAGCATGTGTGTTTGAGAAAGTGTAATTGGAGTTAACATTTGAAGTGAGAGAAAAACATGACAACATCTAATAATGTCTGCAGTAAAACAAATAGTAAGTATAGAGCAACATAAGAAGAAAGTAAAGGATGCCAGAAGCATGTTGAAGGATGCCATTGGCAATGGAACAAAGTGGGCAGGTTATGGAGGCCTGGTGAGACATAATGAAATGTCTGGCTAGTATTTGAGTGTGATGGGAAGCTACTGGATGGTTTTGACCAAAGTTGTGACATGATCCAACTTATATTTTAAGAAGGTCACTCTGACTCTTCCATGAAATTAAATTAAATCCAGAGTATAGACTAATCTGGGAGACCTGGTAGAATACTATTGCAACAACTATAATAGAAAGTCATGTCTTCCATCAAATGGTTGCAATGTGTGTGGTTAAATATATTATGATATTCTTAATAATATTTTGCAGTAAATCAGATGTATATTTTCTGACAATGAATAACTAAAGTCTCAAGTTTTTTTGAGTAATTATAATTTTTTTTTTTGGTACTGGAGATTGAGCTCAGGGGCACTTGACCACTGAGCCAACTCCCCAGCCCTATTTTGTGTTTTATGTAGAGACAGGGTTTCATTGAGTTGCTTAGCACCTCGCCGTTGCTGAGGCTGGCTTTGAACTCGTGATTCTCCTGTCTCAGCCTCCCTAAGTGTCGAGTAATTATAATTTTAAAAAAATGAATTAGAGTTGCTCCTGAATAGTTTGGTAAATTTGTTGGAGAATATAGTTTAGTGGAAAGAATCAGAAGATATAGTTTGGTCATGTTAACTTATTTTGTCTTGAAGTGCTGAAGTTAAATGGTTCAATATAAAAATCTATAGGCTCTTATTTTTGAAGAAAAAGGCAAGTATTCAAAGGGATAATAGCTGAGAATATTGCCCAACGTATTTAAAAAAACCATAGATCTGCAGACATAAATTATACAACAGAAAATACCAACAATAAAGAAAGAAGAGCAAGAAAAACACCAATCATAAATAAATTAGGACCACAGATGTCATAGTAATGAAAACCAGAAGACTGTAGAATCATATTATCAATATGGCAAGATAAAATTACTGTTAATTTGGCTGGGTACAGTGGCTCATGCCTGTAATCCCAGTGACTTGGGAGTCTGAGTCAGGAGGATCACAAGTACAAAATCAGTCTCAACAATTTAATGAAGCCCTAAGCAACTTAGGGAGATGACTGTATCTCCAAACAAAAAATAAAAAGAGATGGAGATGTGACTCAGTGGTTAGTGTGCCCCTGGGTTCATCCTCAAAACCTAAGAGAAAGAGATAGAGAGAGAGACAGACAGATAGGTAGAGAAGAAAAATTACTGTTAATTTGCTATTTTTCAGACAGAAAATTTATCTTTTGTAAATGAACAGTAAGGGGGGGGCATTATTAGAAAAATAAACATGATAAATTTTCACAAAGGTACTGAAAAAAATAGATGACAAATTAGAAATAGCGATTAAAGGATGGCAATCTAAAAACAAAAGCAAAAACAAGCAAACAAAAAATTAAAAAGAAAACATAATGAGCCAATGGTAATATTATGATTGAGATATAAGGGTGACCCCCAAAAGCTCATGTGTGAAACTGATACCAATCGTTATTGGTGATGAATCCTGCTTCCTCACATATTGAAGTATATAACATTAGAGAACCATGCTGAGGCAAGCATATAAAGTAGGGTTTATTTAAAAAGGGGAAATATGGACTTCTCCCAGGAGGAAGAAGGGGCTATAACTGGTATTCTGGTATCTACAGATGTGACACTATTCTGCCGTTTTTATATGTCCCAGGCTTCCTTTGTTCTCCTGCTCTCTTTCCCTTACCTCTCTTCTTCCCCTTATCATGTCCTTCCAGGAGATTCTCAGTGGGGTGGGCAAAAAGTGAGAAGCAGGTTGGAGGGGCCAAGGTAGAGAGATCTGGGCAGGAAGGGAGCATAATTAACAAGTTTTATAACTCTCTATATGGAGGGATAATTCCTGTGACAGGTTACCTTAGCAAAAGGTTGGAGTGCGGGCAGAGAATCTTGATAAGGGTGGAGAAAGTGCTCTGAAAGCATTAGTATTTCAATCCCTCCCCAACTTCCCAGACCCAAATGGGCCTCCTTGGTCCAATCTGACCAGATTTACTATCTATACTGATTGTCTCTTTAATTCTGGCTTCAAGACAATGAAAGAAAGTTGAGAGGTGAAATGATTGGGTTATTGTTGAAGACAGCACCCCCTCCCCTTTCCTTACCCTATGCTGATTGGCTGCTTTCAGCAGGTTATGAGAGCCTTAATCTAGTCAGAGCATTAATTCCCTAATAAGGATTGACTGGTAACTGTAGGCAGGTGGGATGTGGGTAGAGAAGGTGAGACATTGCAGGTGTGCCTTTGTGGTAAATATTTTTTTCTTAATGAGTGACGCTCTCTCTGCCTCCTGATTGTCATGTCCTGAGCTGCTTTCCTCCACCACATTCTTCCACCATAATGTTCTTCCTACCCCTGGGCCCAGAGCAATGGAGTGGACTGTATATGGACTAAGACATCTAAAACCATAAGTCTCAAATAAAATTTTCCTCCTCTGAAATTGTTCTTGTTAGGTTATTTGGTAACAGCATCAAAAAGCTGACTAAAACAAGTAATGTGAACTTCTTCAAACCAATGAAAGTCATCAAGTACAACTTTAAAAACATGAAACAACCTACCCTGCATTTCCAGCCAGTATAAAAAAAATCAAGAATATGGAATTGTTCCTCCCACATGCAACAATAATTAAATAATACAAAATATGTGAACTGATAATCTGAAAGTCACTTTAGGCATTGTAGAATGATAGGCTTTATTCTACATAAAGGAACAAAAAGCAACTAAAGTGAGCTCTAAGATTGTTTGAGCTAATTTCCTTGAGAATATTTCCAGGTCATTGCATAGAAAAAGAACTCAAGTGGAGCCATTGACATTTTAACAATATTGAGTTTTCCAACCTATGAGCATGGCTTCTATATCTAGTTTAAGAGGAAAACATTCTAGGTTACAATACAATTAAAGCACAAACAAAATTTTCATGTTTAGTACAGAATGCTAAAAAGATTCTAGGGAAATATAAACATAGCGATATAATATGTGGTTGACTGCTTCAATATTATTTAAAATGATTAAAAAAAAGAGCAGTATAAAAATGTCAGCTTCGTTCAGACTACTAAGTTGGTTATAATCAATCAGCCATTACATTTCATGATGCTTCCTGTTTCCAGTATAATACTTTGTCTATGTTTGAATTATATTATAGTTGAAGGTCTAAGATCTGACTTTCTTTTTCTTTTTTTTTTTTTTGGTAGTGGTTATCTTATCAAACCCAGGGCCTCATGCACATTAGGCAAGGAATCAATCTAACCTGGAGCTATATCCTCAACCCTTTTTAAGTTTTATGTTGTGACAGAGTTTCACTAAATTGTTCAGCCTGTCCTCAAAGTTGTGATCCTCCTGCTTCAGGTTACAAGTAGAATTACAAGAATGTAACACCAGGCTTGGCTAAACATTTGATTTTGTTCTAATGCTGCACTGAGTGGTTTTAGCCTATATATGCATACTTATTGTGTAAAGTAAAATAACACTTTGGTAAAGAAAACTCACAGCATGGTGACATAATTATAGAATAAGAAACTTGATATAATTACACACACATACACAGATTATTTAAAATTTTTTCCATTCATGCATTCATTTATTAAATAATGTGCCATAGACTCATTTAAATAAGTGCTTAATAATATTAATAACATTATTAATATTAATAAGGATAAGTGTTTAATAATAATAATTAAGCACATAGGAGAAGAGATAAAAACCCCTAGTCTGATAGGTCATTTTATGAAAGAATTTCTTAGAACATGACTTTCCAAATTGTAAAAGTCACTTGTACAATATTATATTTCTTCCTTGGGGCAACAGTTAAGCATAAAACAGTTCTCATAGCATGATAGATTCAACAAATATCACACCAGTGTCTTTAATTTATAATTTTGGAAGTCCATTTTTGCCATGTGCATATATTTATTTCAGATTTATATATTACAACTGTTGTGACTGGGGTGTATACATGAAATAGAAAGATATAGCCACAACATTCATATCACTTATGGTTTAACATGATATATTTATGACTAAACAGGCAATTACAGCACAGTTCAATGAGTGCTAGCATGGTGAGAGATACAAAATGCTTCAGGTCATGCTTGAGGGGACTCAACTAAACTTGAAATTCTTGAAAATCATTCTGGAAAACCTCACCTCTGAAACTGGATATAAACAATTAATGGAAGTTAGCAATGTTAAGCTAACATACAAGATTATTCAAAGTACTAGAAAGAGGTTGCTCAACCAGCAGGATAATAATATCCTAACAGTGAGTGTACAAGACTTCACTCAATCAGACTGGAGTTGAGAGTAGCAGAGATTTTCCATTCTTAAAAAGCAGTCTTCATTTTTTTTTTAGCTATTTAATAAGTTTACTGATAAAGTTTCCAGGCACTAGAATATTTTTCAGTATTTATTATTTAAATATTAAGAAAGAGCAAATGTAATGTTACCATACCAACTGAACACCAGATTATCCACAGCACAGTAGTGGGATTGAAATAGTTGACATATGTTAAGAGATTCTAAAAATACCAGAAACATCATAATAACCCTAAACATATTTTTACCCATGACTTGATCTCCATAATCAAACACTGATGAATGCTTCAGTATATAGCTTGTGTGTGTGTGTGTGTTTGTGTGCACGCATGTATATTTTTGTGACTTTATGGAATATGAGATCATAGCTCACGATAAGGACTCCTTAAACACTCTAGTGTATCCTTTGAGTTTATGTCCCTACCTCAACTTATGATACAATTGCCAAAATCTGATACTATAGTACAAGTTAGCAGGACAGAACAGATGTTTTTATGATCAGTTTTTTTAAAAAAAATACTAGCAACAATTTAATGCAGAAAAAATAAATCATGAGCATTATTGAATGGAGGGATATTTAGTTCTTAGGCATATAGCATCAAGTTCAATGAATGTTTGGTTTTATTTAAGATTTACTACATAATGGTTGTACCAATTTGTATTCCCACTAGCAATGTATGAGTGTACCTTTTTCCCCACATCCTCTCCAACACTTATTATTGCTTGTATTTTTTATAATTACCATTCTGACTAGAGTAAGATGAAATCTTCGAGTAGTTTTGATTTGCATTTCTCTAATTACTAGAGATGATGAACATTTTTTCATGTTTGTTGATTGATCATATTTCTTCTGTGAAGTGTCTGTTCAGTTCCTTAGCCCATTTATTAATTGGGTTATTTGGGGGTTTTTTTTGGTGTTAAGTTTTTTGTGTTCTTCATATATCCTGGAAATTAGTGTTCTATCTGATGTGTGTGTGGTAAAGATTTTCTTTCATTCTGTAGGTTCTGTTTTCATGTTATTGTTTCCTTTGCTGAGAAGAAGCTTTTTAGTTTGAATCCATCCCATTTATTGATTCTTGATTTTACTTCTTGCATTTCAGGAGTCTTTCTAAGGAAGTCATATCCTAAGCCAAAATGGTGAAGATGAATGGATAAAAATAATGTGGTGTATATACATACAATAGAATATTACTCAGCCTTAAAGAAGAATGATATTATGGCATTTGCTGGTAAATGGATAGAGATAATATCATGATAAGTGAAATAAGCCAATCCCAACAACCCAAAAGTTGAATGTTTTCTTTGATATGAGGATGCTAATTCACAATGAGGCATGGCCGGGGAAGAATAGAGTTATTTTAAGTAGAGGAGAGTGAAGGGAGAGGAGTGGGTACAGGGATAGAAAGGATAGTAAAATGAGTCAGATAGTAAAATGCCCTATGTATATATATCACTAGAAGACTGGTGGGATTTTACATCATTGTATAACCAGAAGAAAGAGAAATTATACTCCATTATATATGATGTATCAAAGTTCATTCTACTGTCATGTATAACTACTTAAAATAAATTTTAAAAATTTAAAAAAGAAAAGCTTTTTTTTTCAGAAAAAATATGAAGATAGTACAGAATTTCTATCCACCTGCATACTCAATTTCCTCTATTAACATCTTATGCTTAAATTGCTACAGTTAATAAACCAATGTTGACAAATTATTATTAATGCCCATGCCTTATTAAGATTCCATTAATTTATAACTGGAGTCCTGTTTTCTGTTCCAGGATAGCTGATATACTGTATACACCTGCATTGTGTACATTTATATTGTACTTGCTTATCTGTTTAGTAATGTCAGGGAACCATATAATAAATGCTATTTCATTTCCTTGTCTCCATTTTCCTCCACTTTTGTACATTGAAAGATACAGATCTCCTTTGCTATCCTCCTTAAATCTAAGTAGTTTGTTGTTTTTAACTCTATATAACTTATAAATATATAATTTCATTAAACTAAGAATAGAATATTTATCAATAAAAATATAGTAAATACTACAACCAAGGAATAAAAAATGTAGTTTTATTGAAGAAGTTACTGTGAATCTCTTAATGAAGAGGAAAATTAAATTTTCATGTTACAGATTTACATATGGACCCATGGGCAGATTTAAAAAATTATTGAGGATCTTAACAAAAATCAGATATTTTTGTAAAAAAGTACATAAGAGGGCACTACTTTTTTTCTTATTAGTATTTCTAATTCCCAAAAGATAAGTTTAAAATCTAAACTTACTTCTCAATGTCAAGAGGAAATGGTTGGCAATATGGCAAATACCAGGTCAAGAAACTTGACATATTATTCTGATTATTAGATTAAAACCAGCAGGATAACAAGAAATAAATTAAAGCTCATGGACTTAAAGTTAGATATCTATATACGATGGATGGAACAAATATGGATTGACAATAGTTTTCATAAGAAGGTTAATATTTTTATATGGCAAGTAAAAGATTTAGGAGCATAACTATTTCAAAATGAAAAAGAATAAATACCATATACATGAATGATATAATTATTCTTTTTTATTACAGGGTAGTAACAAGAATTATTCCTTAGATAAATGCCATATTTGAGTCGACACAAAATATACTCTTAACAATTATGGATGTGTAGTAGTAGAAATGATAAACTTATGGGTAGTAGTATTCATCATTGGTTCAGTGATGAATATAGATCATTTAGGATTGATTCACAATCAGTATTGGAAGTTACAACAATATTCATAGCATTATAAATAGTTTTAGTTTTATGGAAATATATGGTGTGCTATATTCAGACTGTTCCTGGTACAATACTGAGTTAAAAATCAAGAGACTTAAAATTGTACATTTAGCTTAATTCCATTTGGGTAGGATATATCAAGAATACCACATATAATTAAAAAAAACTATACATGATTCATTTTAGGATAAAAATATAAATAATTGGGTTTAATTTCATTAGTAATAAGGTTTAAATAAAAGCAGTGTTATTATTAACCTCAAGTGAGATTTTATGCCCATTAATTTTGAAAATATTTTTTCTGTTTTTGAATAATAACCACAATTGGTTACAGTAGTGTATCATGATCTCTTTTATGTGGGTGTAGTAGAAATATTAATTTGCTTATTGATTCTAGCATTAAATTTCTTAGAATGAATATGTCAGGAATTGTAAAAATGTCAATACTTTTGATCCAGTAATTCCAATAATTAATTTTTAATTTTATTCTGAGTAGCAATACATAATATATCAAAGCACTTATATTTATAGCATTATTTATAAAACAAAATTTAGCACAAGTGTAAAAATATAATGGCTGATATGTTGAAAAACTACATAATTGCTGGGTGCCGTGGAGCAAGCCTGTAATCCCAGCACTTTGGGAGACTTGAGACAGGAGAATCTCGAGCTCAAAGCCAGCCTCAGCAACAGCGAGGCACTAAGCAACACAGTGAGACCCTGTCTCTAAATAAAACATAAAATAGGCCAACATAAAATGTGGCTCAGTGTTCGAGTGCCCCTAAGTTCAATCCCTAGTACCAAAAAAAAAAAAAGAAAGAAAAGAAAAGAAAGCTACATAATTATTACATTTCAGAATGTTTGTGTCAAAACTTGTGCTTATCATGATCCAAACATTGCTATGTATTTTTATCCATATTAACTTATTCAAATATTATATATATTCTATGAAGTTGTCACTGGTCACTAAATTCATTGTTCAGAAATACTCAAGTTATATTACTACGCAAGGCCTTGAGCTGTAATTGGATATCAAATCAATGTGCTTTTCTCTTTCTTCTCCCTCTCTAGTTCTTACCAGATAAGATTGTGAACTGACCATATCAAAAATAAAATTCACTTTTGTCTTAAACTGTACCTATGCTCCCAGATTTCCAGTAAAATTAAGAAAATTGTATAAAATATACATAATTCAACATCATTATTGGGAACTCATATTCAATAAAGATTTTTTGTTAAATATAATGCAATGTGGATGAAACAGCAATAAAGACATCAAAAACTGTCAAATGCATTGGAGACACCTTGCTTCATTGCTAATAAATCTTCCTTCTGAGGCAGCAATATCTGTGGAGGGATATAAATAAAAGATGTTCTGGCACAAGACTTCTGGCTAGAGTTAATTGGAAGAGAATTTACTTGGGGCCAGATCATGGTGTGCAAACAGAAATATAGTGTTTGGAATCCCCCTTTAATAGCCAATAAATGTCAACAGCATTGTAAAGCAGCTTATGCTTTTAGTTAGCCTCTGGGATTCTTCCACTCTATATATACGAAGTTGAAAAGAAAAAAAAAAAAAAAACACAGTGAGGCAGAGTTTCTTGATGCATTTTCCAGCAACAATAGAAATGAAGCTGTTTATAACCAATTTGAAGCTAAATAATATCATCTAACCCATATAGGGCCCTACCATTTATATAGAGCACTGTTTTGTAATAAAATAACCTAGCTAAGATATTCACTTCTTAGTCCTCAGACTCAAGTTAATAATTCACTTTGGAATTAACAACTCTCCAGTTTACAAACTAAGAAAATGTTATGGGAATTTGGATGAATAATAAGGCAAGCCAAAGAAAATAATCTGTATTGCCTGTGGAAAAACAGAGAATGAAGAATTCTCTTATTTAGAATAAATTCTCAGAAATATATAGCAATTATTTGAAGCTTACGAAAATATCCTGGAAAATCAATGAAAAAAAATTACACTTGATAGAGAAAAGATATTTTAATGATCTGATTACAATATCGAGTTATATTTTATGATAATATTTTGTTTGCTATCCCAAGGAGATTTCTAATAGCTGTACATGGATAGCTGGTTTAATCCTCATAATCACTCTATCAGGTAATATTCTCCTTATCATAGATGGGAAATTCAAGCATACGGGAGATGAGTAATTTGCTCAAACTGATACAGTCATCCATGATAAACTCTGTATCAGAATCAGAGACTCAACTCCATGACTTGCATTTAACCAGAAGTTACGTTATTCCTTTCTTTTGCCTCTCTGAAACTGTTGCCTTAACTTACGCTATTTACACCCACCTTTCTTGGAAGAATATTTTATACTTCCTCCTTCCATTTTGGCATCTCTTTCCTCTTGCCAGGATGGGGACATGGTCACTAACAACCAGTGTTCACCAGAGTAGAATAAATGACTTCAGTATTTTTATTAATAGACTTGTCATTCAAGCATATTTTTAAAAATATCATGCCATTCTGACTGGAGTGAGGTGAAATCTCAGTGTAGTTTTAAATTGCATGTCTGTAATTACTAGAGATATTGAACATTTTTTCATATATCTGGTGTCTCTCAATAGATGAATGGATAAAAAATGTGATGTCTGTGTATGTATATAACAGAATATTACTCAGCCATAATAAAAGAATGACTTTATGAAATTTGCCGGTAAATGGAAGGATCTGGAGACTATCATGCTAAGTGAAATAATCCAATCCCCCCAAATCAAAGGTTGAATGGTCTCTCTGATATGTGGATACTAACACACAAGAAGGTGGGAAGAGGGGAAGAATCGAAATTCAGTGGATTAGACAAAGGGCAATGAAGGGATTGGAGAGGGGACAGGAACAGAAAAGACAGTGGAATGAATCTGACATAACTTTCATTATGAATGCACCACATTGAATATATGTCACATATATGACATAACTTACATATATGAATGCATCATATTGAATATACACATCATGTACAAGCATAAGACTGGGACCCTAATTAGAATAAAATGTACTCCATGTTTGTATAAATATGTCAAAATTGATTCTATTGTAATAAATATAAAAATAAAGAAAGAGAGCATCATGCTGTCCTGTTTTGAGTATTCCTTTTCCTTGACTCTCTGATATTGCTGTCCTAACGCTTGGGTTGTTGCTTTTGTCTCAGTGTCTTATTCTTGCATACTTTAGTTTTATGTTGATCACTGGTATTCTTCCTTGCCCTATGATGAGGATAGTTTTCCTCCATTCAATTACTCTCCTTGAATGACATACCAGCTCTCATTCAATTACTCTCCTTGAATGACATACCAGCTCTCAGGAAATCAACTCATAGGTACATTGTGATTATGTCAACAAAATGACATATTGACATAATGACATATATTGTTCATGATATTCACTGTTGTGTTTCTCCTATGAGAAGTATTTCTTTTAATACATTCAATATACTATAATACCTGTCTTAAAATTTCATTCATTAAATATAAAAATTATATGTTAATATGTGTATATATTCTTGTGGTTTTAGAGAAATTTTGATCAGATTGTGTTCATTACAAACTGTTCTAAAATAAATTTTATTAGGTAATATTTGGTCCATATTGTCTCCAAATGCCTATAACTTTCATAAAGAAAATTAAATATACAAAGTGAGCTTAAATTTGAGCTTCTGATTCAGTAATAGCACCTATTTTAAACTCATAAAGAAATAACTACAAAATTAAATGTGCATCATCAATCTTTAAATGTGTTTGAATTTTCAAACTTTTCACAAGGGTTAAACTTGACAAACTTGAGCACATACCTCAGGGGAGATGTTATTATTGCATAACTAAAGCATAATTTGAAATACAAAAAAAGAAAAAATCCTCACCCAACTCCTACTAGAAACAAAGAAAATGCCCAATAATAATAGCACACTTTGAAACCAGTTAATTAAAGTGTTCATGTCTATGAAACTAAGAAGATATATATTATTCAAATTATAAAGAGAATATTCAAAATGTTGGGGCATTTTCAAAGTAAGGAATGAGCATTTTATAAGACAGTTTTGCAATAATAATTTTATAAATAGTTTTCTTCACAGTTAATTATTGATACAAAAACTACAAAAATATTTAGATGACTTTCTGGGAACTGGAAATATAATAATGAACAACACAGATAAAACTCATCCCTCCTCAGCTTTCATTCCGATAAGAGAACACAAAAAATAAATATAAGCGTGTGGTTGCTATAATTACTGTAATAACTATTGAAACACGTAAGTTAAGTATAGAAAAGAGCTATGAAAAAGTAAATCAAAAAAGAGAAAAGTTGATCAAGTGAGGAAACGGTTCATTTTTAAATAGTGTGAAAGGAAATGTTCAATTGTGCAGAGCAAGGGTGACTGCAGGAGATTGAAGAAGTAGTGGATGGGTGGAGGTTGAGGTTAGAGAAAAGGAGGTCAGTACAGTTAGGTCCTTGAATAATATTTAAAGGTTCATGTCCTTAGTGATATAGGAAGCTGGGGGAAGTGGATTTAGCAAAGTGATGTGCTCTGCCTTGCATTTAAAATAAACTGATCTCTCTGCTGTTAGAGAAAAAGGCAAAGCAGAGTGATCAGTTATAAGAATATGGCTATAAACCAAGCTAGCAATAATGATACTAGAAGGTGGCAATAGAGGTAGTGACAAATGGTCATATTTTAATTATATTTTGTTGCTAAG
This sequence comes from Geosciurus inauris, assembly GCA_004024805.1. NCBI lineage: Eukaryota > Metazoa > Chordata > Mammalia > Rodentia > Sciuridae > Geosciurus > Geosciurus inauris. The sequence goes on from PVHX01023935.1 coordinate 17,544, forward strand.
GGCAACACGATTTTCTGAGAGATTCACTTTGTATGTAAGAGAAAACAGATGTCAAGAAAAACATGCAAGATTCTTGCCCTGGCCAACAGGAAGGATGAACTGATAGTCAATGCAGGAGTTAGAGGAAATATTAGCAGATATTTATTTGGGAGCAGGATGAATTGAAGATATTGATAGGCACTCAAGGAAAAACTTCAAGTGGACAGTTAGTGGTAAAAGTATGGAGTCTAGGTTGCTGTGTTGGAGAAAAAAGTATTTGAATCTTTTCAGGTTACATAATGTCTTTAAATGTGAAAGAATGGACAAGTATATTGATCAGTAAAGAATAGAGAAGGGATGAATTGCAAAAGCTCTGCTTTGCTCTCTCCTTTCTGTAAATGATTTGGGGAGATGAGATTAACACCTGACATACTGTTAGGGGTGTGCAGTATGTAGTGTTCTGCAGCCTAAGGAAAGATGATATTCAAATATCAGGGTAAGGTTAAGGCTATGAGAATCATTCTTCTAGATAAACATTTAATCTGCACTTCGAGGCATTGGAACATGACTTGATGGGCTCTAGCTATTCCCAGACAAAACTTTTTATGGGGATCACTAGAGGATAAGAGTCAAAATAAACAGAATGATTCAACAAGTTTAGGGTTTCATGGACCTTTTTTTTTCAGTGCTGTAAATTTGTTTCTAACATAATATTTGACATTGGAGGTATCCTGGAAATAATTAAATTGTGTCTAAGCCCATCATATGAGAGATGAAAGTAATAACACCCATTCAGGTTTAGTGGCTATGAAACATCTTAAAATTTGGGTCAGCCTACTGCCTAGGAGGGGTACATTTATTACATTTTCTGAAGGCAAGAAAATAGAAATATTTCAGGAGTTGTTAATAAGGTGATGGCTTTATATGAATTTTTTCCTAATGAAAAATTGTACCAGAGCGAACCATTGATGCCTTTAAAATTTGAATATGTCCTTATTTTCTATTTTAAATAGATTGGAATTTGTCTCTTCAATTTATTTCATTTGCTTTTTAATCTCTGTTTTGGCCCAGAAGAAAAATTAACAAGTTAAAATGGCACGTTTTGGTTTGATTTGAGAATGATGCTTTAAATAGAAACACACTTCCCAGTGAAATCACTTTAGTGGTTTAGATAATGAGAGTCAAAGACCTCTATTTCTGACTATCTCAGTCACTACTTCTTGAGCATCAGACATTAATAGAAACCCAGCTAATTTTCATAATCTTTCCCAACAACTCTGGCCCTTGAGTGCGTAGCACATCACTGAAAATTAAAAGAACCAAGTGGATGGAGAGCAATGTGGAGGGGTGAATGCAGAACATGGCCATTGAGAACTAAGCTTTGCTAAGCATTATGGGCTTGGCTGAGAAAGGGAGCCATCACCCAGAGACAGAGGGAAGCAATGAGCACTATCACACAATAATTTGCAGATGGAAGGGGCAATAATAATTTTTTTATAAAAGGATCTATTGTGAGACATTTTCCCAAATTTACATAAAATTTGAAATAAAGAAGAAATTGCAAGTGTCAAAAATGCAAGAGAGACTTAGGAGAGACTCCACAGAGCTCATCTTTTCTCCTCTTTCTCTTCCTCCTTGCTAGAAATAGGCATAGATACTCCCTTACATCTGAAATTTACCTTTTAACACAATATTTTAACCACATTTAAGTCTTATTTAAATCCTCCCTTCTCTGTGAAGACCCATTTATCTCATTCCAACCAAAATTTTCTCTTTAGCTTTTGTAATTTTATAGCTCAATTATCTTCACCATTCATAGTATACTTACTTTTCATTATATATAGGTTCTTGAGGATTGAGGGGACAAAACTCTACATGGTTTATATTTATATTTTGTATTGTTGTTTAGTCAGCAACTTAAAAAGAAATTAATGAATAATTAGCATCACAGGTGAAACTAAAGTCACAAATTTTATATTAAATAATAGATTTTTCTCACCAACTGAATGGGAAAAATCAAATGACAAGTTCACATACTGATTGTGATTTGTTAACTGTTTAGAGAATTATAAAGTGAAAGATTATCAGTTTTTTATTGTTGCTGTTTATTTGTTCATTTGTTTTAGGTACCTAGAATTGAACCCAGGTGCACTTAACTACTAAGCTGCATTCCCAGTCCCCCCACTCTTTTTTTTTTTTTTTTTTTTTTAATTTTGAGACAGGGTCTCGCTAAGTTGCTGAGGCTGATCTCAAACTTATGATCTTCCTGCCTTCACCCAGTCTTCCTTGTCTTTGGTATTTAGGAGTTGTATTTTTACTACTTTCCTGAGTGAAACACACAAACACACACACACATATGGACAAATATGAGTACAAATAGCTATCACTAATAGTAGATATAATCATAATAGGCTAAAAGTCAGGAATAATTCAAAGCTAATAATATAAACATGCTTGTAGCCCTTGATAGAATCACTGAGAATTAAAAAAGAGGTAGACACAAATTGTAAATTTGGATTGAAACTGGATAAAGAATATATGGGATCAATCTTTATTATTTCCTATAATTGCATGTAAGTCTACTGTTATCTCTAAATTTAAAAAAAATGCTCTTTGTGAGGCTGAAACAGGAGAATTGTGAGTTCAAAGCCAGCCTCAGCAATGGCGAGGTGCTAAGCAACTCAGTGAGACCCTGTGTCTACATAAAACACAAAATAGGGGGCTGGGATTGTAGCTCAGCGGTAGAGCGCTTGCCTCACATGCGTGAGGCCCTGGGTTCGATCCTCAGCACCACATACAAAGCAATAAAATAAAGACATTGTGTCCATCTACAACTAAAAAAATATTTAAAAAAAAAACAACACAAAATAGAACTGGGGATGTGGCTCAGTGGTCGAGTACCCCTGAGTTCCATCCCGGTACCAAAAAAAAAAAAAAAAGATATTAACTTTACAGATGGAATTTGTAAGGAAGCAATTAAGATAAATGAGGCCATCTGTGTGAGCCTTCATTCAGTATGACTAGTGTCCTTATAAAATAGAATTACAACAAAGATGCACAGAAGGAAGACCCTGTGAGTATACAGCAAAACACAGCCATCTGCAAGCCAAAAAAGGAGGCCTCAAAGGGAAAACGACCTGCCAACACCTTGATCTTAGACTTGCATGCATCAGAAGATGAAAACTAAATTACTGGTTTAAGCCTTTAAGGTGTCATACTTTGTTATGGAAGCCTCAACAAACCAGCAACGTTGAATGTGTCATTTTCTGTAAAGCACATTATAACCAAGAGCACAAGAAGGCAAGAACTCTAAACATAATTGAACACGTTAACAACTTAATGAAACAAAATCACGAATCATCTTATACTATGCAGCAAAAACACGTAGAACAATTCCATATGCTCTGAATATTAAATGCAATACGATTAAGAATGAAAGGGCAATTCCTAAGCATTATAATGGTTATTTACCAGCAACCAACAATATACATTTTTCCATAATTTTCAATGATGAAACATGACATTTTCTTTTAACATCAGCAGCAAGAAAAGGTAAATAGACCTCAATGACTACAGCCATTAAATGTTATATAGTAAAGGACTCAACAATGTGATGAGAAAAAAGTAAAGGCAAAATGAGAACAAATGATGTTATGATTGTCTATTCAGTGTTTCCCAGCATTTCTCATTTCAGGGAACACACAGAAATCACTAATGGATTCAGATCAATATTGTATATCAACAGGAGGCACAGCAATATTCTGTAGCAATTGGATGGGAACTCAATTCTATACAGTAAATCCAAATAAGATAACTTTTGAGGAAAGTTTTTGTAAAGTTTACTGGATAAAATATTAATGTATAAAATAGATAAATGTCTCATATGCATTTAAGAATCAGGAAAAATGTTCAAAATATGCATAGAGACAATTTTAAATCTTTATCGCAAATAAAAAAATTTAAACAATTACAGATGGAATTGAAATTTTAATATTTTATAAAATAATTCCAACTAAATTAATTTATAAATTCAAGATATTTTTTATCAAATGTTTAAAAGAGTAAAGAATAGGTAAGGCAACGTTATAGCAAGCAGGAAGAATGATCTCAGACATAAAATCGTAAAGTTTATAAATCTACAGTAAATAACAAAGTTTTATTTTGTTATAAGTTGACTGATAAATGGTAGAATAGAAAAAGAAAACAATTTACTTTTTCATTTTTTTTCTTTCTTTGTCTATACTACAGAATATTTTGATTCTGCTAAGTTTATGCAACCCTGGTGTTTTACTAAAATGGTACATAGTGGAAAACTTATATCAAAATAATAAAGCAGTGTCCTAACAACTACAATTATGAGTTAGCACAGTATGGGGAATTAATTATCAGGTTAAAGAGACAAAAGCATATATTAGTGTTAGCAAATGGTAATATGAGCTTGAAAGCTGTTTTTGTGTTAGTATATCAATTCATGCATGAACATTCACTCTTAGATGATCACTGAAGAACACAGAAGGAAATATGAGATTTGGAATTTTGTGATTTTGGTATGTAGTTTTCAAATACAAATTAGTTTCTTTAATTTTTATTACTCTATATAGTGGAAAATTGAGAAAATAAACAGACCAATTTAATTGGTTGCCAAATGATTTTTAATTATTGAATTCACTTTACTGACAGAATAATGCATTGACTTATCACTATAATTTAAATTTTAAAGAATGCTTCATGTATGCTTCTTCAAGAACTGGGTCTGGGGATGTATCACAGTGGTAGAGCATTTGCCTAGCATTCAGAGGCCCTCGATTCAGTCCATAGCACTGTAAAAAAAAAAAAAAAGCCTGGGCATGGTAACATGCTCCTATAGTTACACCTACTCAGGGGGTTGAAATGAGAGAATCCCTGGAGCCAGGAACTTGAGACCAGGCTGCAATTGTGTAAATTTAATATACTTTGGTATATACAAGTATCATAAAAATATTTTCTTTGTTGTTGTTGTTATGTTGGTGCTGGGGATGAAACCCAGGTTCTCCTTTATGCTAAGCAAGCACTCTTTCTCTGAGTTACACCCCCCTACTCCACAATATTTTCAAGAATAGAAGATTTATTTTGATTCCTAATGCAATATATTAGTGCTTTTGATGTCTGTTTTATGTAAATATTTGATAAGTTTGTCCCTAGCATTGTGCTTTCTGTCAATATAAAAATTAGTCTCCAAATTTAAGCATTCACTTTCTAAGCTATATTTCAGGGGTTTCATTTCTAGGGGAGATGGGGGATGTTATAGATGCACTTATAGTTTCAACCCCAATCTTACTCAGTTCTCATTTATGCATTTAAATTTAATTAAATTCAACAAATATTAATAAACATAAAACTATAGAATAAGAACTGGTTTAATGAATCTATCTCTAAAAAACTAAGGAAATGAGTGAACAAGTTATAAAGGGCAGATAAATACAAATGTAAAAAGTGTTTTAGAAGGGTTCAAAGGAGCTCAGCAAGCAGAAAAGAGAAAGAGAATATTTAAGGTTGAAGAAAAGGATTGTGAAGATTATAGAGAAGTTTCAGTACAGAGTTTTAGAAAAAATGTGAATGGTTCAATATGAATACTTTTTGATAGTCAATGGAAGGAATGGATGAGTACAGATGAGCTTAAAATAATAGTGACCAAACAGTTCTAATGGTTTCTTAAGCAATTACTTAATTCTGCATTTTATTCTGTACTGAAGATTGCTAAACAATGCTCAGTGGAATGAAATATTCTATAATAAAACTATGTTTGAAATAAAATCAAGACATTTTAGATGGATTCAATATTGCACCTATACCTCCACCTATCTTAGAGATGTATGGTACATCTTAATATATAATCAACCTGTAAGTCCTTTAGGTTAAAAAAAATCAACTTTTTAAAATACAACATTTTCTACATTTTATGAAAATAAAAATTTTCTTCATTTAAAACACAGATTCAAATGTCAAGAAAAATTTCTAATGAATATAGTTTTAGAAACACAGTTTATAGAATGTGTCTTCTTTTCACATGTATTTTTCTTTTTTCTTTAATGAGCATTTCCCTCATCTCCTCCAAAAACGTCCTCATTAAGCTGAAAATTTTTCTTGTACTTATATATTTCTACAATGAAACCAGTTTGAGGAGTATCATAAAATATCTTTTAAAAATTCCCTCTGTAAGGATAATGGCATTATTTTGTATTCATCTGCTTCAGAAATGAAGACAATTTTAAACACCTGCCTTTATCCATCTTTATGTGTGGAAAGAGGTATCCAAAAATTACAATGAAATGTTTGCCAAAAAATACAAATTAAATGATTTTGAAAAATAACAACATGGATTAGTTAACTTGATTTATCATATTTTTTAAGCCAAGGAAAAATAAGAAACATGTCTTTTGCTGATAATATTACTTGCACATATTTTTATTAGTGTTTATTCGTTTCAATGTTAAATATCCACATAGCATAATTATTAATTTTTATAAGATTCATTATTCTCTATTCCTCTTGAGAACTTATTGTTTTGCATGTTATATAACCTCTAACAATTATATTTCTGTAAGAATCATCTACTTTTTGTTATTTTCACCCTTTATTTTGGTACACTATGTAACTGTTCTATTTAGGAATATCCATAAAAATGTCTTCAATTTTTTAAAATTCTAATTTAAAAATATACTGTGAAAGGACTACCTTTGAGAAATGGTGAATCTCACGAGATGTAATTACAAAGTGTTTCCAAGATGTATAAAAAATCAAATAAATTAATTCATTTGGCCCTTCAACTGTTACATACGGTAACAGTTGAAGTGACATACAATTACAAACCAAAACAGTGTAAATTCTTGTATGTATTAACTATTTTGAAAGATTTTGCTGTAATTATGCTAGAAAATATACTGAAGAACAGAGTTAGTTTTTTTTTTTTTAAAGCAACCACTTAAATGTGGGTATATGAAATGAAACAAAGTAACAAAAATCAACATAAAAGCCGAGATCATAGAACTGACAGGCACTAAACACAAATGTAGACCAAATTTTCTTGCTTTGAGAAAGGCAGGCACAGGACCTAGAGAAATGAATTGACCTTTGAAAAAAACATTCAGAAAAGCTCTTTTTTTTTTTTTTTTTTTAATTTTTATTTTTATTTATTTTTCTCAAAAGTTGCATTTAAATACATGTTATCAAACATAACAGAAAAAAAAACAAATTTTCAGAAGCTGTACACACTATTCACTGAAAATATTTGTTGAGGCAAATAGAAAAAAAAATTATTACAATCATAATTTTTCTGACTTTGCACAAAATTATAAGCAGATTAC